>MJUU01073237.1:74559-89211 GCA_002080025.1 Modiolus philippinarum | reverse complement strand
GTGGCGGAATTCTTTGTCGAAAGACATTGAATCCTGTCTGCTATACACACAGCTGATCTGCAGGAGCACCTATACATCATGTACTGCGTTACAACTATGGAACACCACAGCTGTCTTATGTGGAGGTCTGACATTGCTTAATGTGGTGTCGTGTTTACTTAATCATATTTTGTTATAATATAGTATGGTTCTGACATATTTCTTTATAATGTTGTAATATTACTCAATATAATTTTGATATGACATGATATGGTTGCGTAATTACTTGATATGGTTTTGGCATTATTTAATGTGGTTATGGCAGTAGGCAACGTGGATGTGTCATTAGGCAATGTGGTTGTGTCAATAGGCAATATGGTTTAATTATTGCGTGATGTGGTTGTTTCATTACCTACTGTGGTTTCTTCATTACGTATTCTAGTTATTTCATTACATATTGTGGTTTTTAAGGCAGGTTCTCTGCCTTCTAGCTGTCAGGTAAAGCCATCTTGAAAAAAGTCTGTTTCAACCAGACTCTTACATTAAGGAGACTACTTTGTATGAAAAGAATCGGAATGATCCAGACTATCGTTAAAAACGCGTACGGCTTACCAGTTATTCATACGAAGGCACAAAAAATTATCCATTCATGTGGCGATACAGTGTCCATTTCATGATCAACTACATCGTTTTATGTGTTTATTGTATTTATTTAATATCTTTTAAGAGATACTTTGCTTTTTTAATCTCAGAGCACTTAAACTGACATTCGAAATTCACGATTCGGTTCATTCATAAAAATTTCCTGTGGCACGCAGTTTTTTGTCTCGCCTGAGACGAAAGTCGCTGAAGGCGAGACATAGGTATAGCAATCCGGCGACGGCGGCGGCGTCGTAAACTTTTTTCTAAAACCTTCATAACTTTTCAAGGGTAATACATACAAACATCATCTTTGGTCCACAGCACCACCAAGTGATGACCTTTCCAGCAGCATATATTTTAGATGACCTTGACCTTGTTTTCATGGTTCAATAAGCACATAAACATTGCGACATAGTTTCACATTCAAGTCCTTTTCTCAGGAACTATAATACCTAGACTTGTCATATTTGGTCTATAGTGAGATCTATATGGGTACATGGCAGTCTGACACCTGTCGTGTTGCCTTGACCTCAATTGCATGGTTCAGTGAACTTAGAAAATCTGCGACATAGTTTCACATTCAAGTCCTTTTCTCAGTAACTGTTACACTTAGACCTGTCATATTTTGTTTGTAGGGAGATCTATATTGGTACACGCCAGTCTGACACCTGTCATGTTTCTTTGACCTCAATTTCATGGTTCAGTGACTTTGTTAAATTTTTACATTCAAGTCTATTTCTCAGGAATTGTAGCCTCTAGACTCACAATATTTGTCCTATAGAAAGATTTATTTGGGTATATGGCAGTCTGACATTTGTCATGTGACCTTGACCTCAATTTCTTGGTCTAGTGGCCACGTTAAGTTTTTCTGCTTAAGTTCATTTCTCAATAACTAGAAGTGGTAGGTTGATAATATTTGGTATGTAGGTTGGTCTTGGGTAGTACATGTCAGTCTGGCAGGTGACTTTTGTCCTTGACCTCAATTTCACGGTCTAGTGGCCACGTTAAGTTTTTCTGCTTAAGTCCATTTCTCAATAACTAACAGTGGTAGGTTGATAATATGTGGTATCTAGTAGTACATGTCAGTCTGGCAGGTGACTTTTGTCCTTGACCTCAATTTCGCGGTCTAGTGGCCACATTAAGTTTTTCTGCTTAAGTCCATTTCTCAATAACTAGAAGTGGTAGGTTGATAATATTTGGTATGTAGGTTGGTCTTGGGTAGTACATGTCAGTCTGGCAGGTGACTTTTGTCCTTGACCTCNCTAGTGAGCATGTTCACTTTTCTGATTAGTTCACTTAGATTTTACATCAATTTAGAGTCCAGCAGGGACAGGCGAGACATCCTTTAGGGTCATCACTTGTATGAATGGATACATAGTAACTTCTAGTTCCGCTGTTGTAACCAGGGTTGTTAACCCTCCCGGTCTCACTGTGAGGCTACCGGTTTCGGCAGCCGGTCTCACGTCTACCGATATGCCTCTGAAAGCTGCCGATATTAAAATTTTCTCTCAAAAATATTTTTCCGTTACACCGGAAGTAAATATTGGCTGTTCCAATCACACCCTGTGAGGTAAACAAAGGCTGTTCCTAACGAGATTACGCGAGAACACGAATCAGCTGTGTATTAACGACAAAATGGCGTCGCCTCCGCGAAAAGGGTAGATACAATTCAAAATTCAAAAATAAATGGATAAAAGAGATGAACTTTTTGAGCAAGAGTGATAAATATATACACGCAGTGTTTCTGTTGTGTGGCATAACCTTTGCCTTAGTGCACGGAGGATGAAATGACATTCTTCGCCATAGAGAAACAGAGGGACACAAAGGTAGTGCTCGACTTCGGACTCAAAATGCTGAAATTCTGTTTACAATATTCACATTAACTTCGGTGTTTTGTAATTTGTAGTTGAGCACAACCTACCATTCTCAGTAGCTTGCACTGATGAGACATAAGTTGTCGAAATGCCCATATGTAGATAGTACATTTACAGTGACTTCGTTATTTAGTTATTTAATCATATGCAAAAATAATGAAACTTGAGAACTAGATGACTTGACAGAGGAAGTGACAAAATTGGAAATATCAACATTAATTAAGCCACCAAGTGTTACACTTGTACTCGGGCTTGTACTTTGGAATACTTGCATGTACGTATACCAACAAAGAGGAGCAAGACAATGAAATGTAAATAAATAGAGTTTTAAATAAATTGCCAACATCCCATATAAAAACTGAAAAGACAACCTAAACCAGGAAGGAAAATTTCGGATTTTAATTCTTGAAAAAATTAAATGTCAAGATTTCAGCAAAACAGTAATAATTACAGAACTTCTGGAATACCCAGGAACCTGCCTTAACAGCATTCCATGCTTTGATTCCACTACTTTATGTGGTTGTTTCATTACGAATTGTGGTTTTGTCAGTTAGGAAAGTCGTTTTATAATTACTTAATGATATTTTGTCATTGCATAATATAGTTTTTACATTTCTTAATGATGTTTTATTGTTACTCAATGTGGTATTGTCATAACTTAATGATAATTTGATATTACATGATGTAGTCGCACAATTACTTGATATGGGTTCGTCATTATTTAATGTGGCTGTGGCAGTAGGTAATGTGGTTTTGTCATTAGGCAATGAGGTTTTAACATTACGTGATGCATATTTGACTTTACGTTATGTTGTTGGTTCATTATGTATTGTGGTTTTGTTATTTCGTAATGATAAATCGTCAGTTCGTAATTACAATTAATTTATAATGATTTATCACTTTTCAATGTCGTAGAGGCACTAATCAATTAGGTTTTAGCATTAAGCGTTGAGGATTTAACTTTTTTATAAGGTTTAAATATTACATTACATAATGTGTTTCTTCCATTGCTTGATGTGGGTTTGACATTCTTTGATGTGGACATGTCAGTTGTTGGATGAGGTTATATCACGTGACCAATTAGGTTGTAGATGGTACGGGAAGTACATTTTCGTAGATAAAATCACGAATATAAGACAGAATGCTGTAGAATTTTGCGAAGATAAAGCATTTTATATTCCATTTCTAAATGTTAAAAGTTTATCTGTTATTCCTTTTAGTTACAGTTAAACTCATGTTTTTCATTGGGTTAAATGTGTGACCCGAGCTTTCTAAATTAAGTGCAACAACCCTGTAGGATTTAAACTATTTTCCACTTCAGGAATCAGAATTATAGAGAATAGTGCACACTATTAAAGTTGAAGCGCCTTTTAAAATTGTTTCAGCTTTTTATTTTATATTTCAGTACTTATTTACTTAAAACTGGGAATCTAACTTAACTTCTTTGAGTATTAAAATGTGTAATCCAGAGATGAAGGGAGATGAATTAATGCATAATGCACTTTTCATTTATGTATTTCTCTTTTAATTATGTCTCAACAAATTTAAATGCTATTCAAGAGTCTTTAAAAATGGTATGTAAGGTTTAACCACAATAAACAAAAAACAAAATGTGTGAATACAACCATAATGTTCCAATTAAAAATCTTTATTTGTTAATACACATAAACATTCGGGAAGCAGTTTTTCGTCCGATAGCCACTGATATAGTCATCTCAATAATATCTGAACTGAACGAACAGAGAATGAACCTGTATCGCTAACCTGAAAAAATGCTTAATAGCAAGTTTTCTATGTTCTGCGCTGGTTGCCATGTTTTTTGTCGAATCGGAACGAAATGGGCAATCATTATAAAGAACTGTCTCTACACCATTCCAGTACAGTTTACTTTAATTTGCTTCTGAATCAATGGCTTCATAGCTGATGATGAAAATTTTGTTTCCCTCACAGGACAGGATCCAATGTTAAGCTATGTTCTGTACTTGCTGCCATGTTTTCGTCAGATCGGAACGAAGTTTTTGAAGGACCTACTATGCAACTTTTCTGTAAGGTTTCGTGTTACCGGTATTTGCTTAGGGGTTATAGAAGATGATCAAAATATGATTTTCCTGTAATGCCAATGTTAATTTTTGTTTTGTGCTAGCGGACATGTTTTTGTCAAATCGGAAAGAAATGAGCATGCAATCTTTGTAAAGGACTTTCAATACACCATTCCTGTAAAGTTTGGTGAAATTTGCTTCAGTGGTTTCAGAGTAGTTGATGGAATTGAGTTTTTCCCAAGAGTTTTATGTTAAATTCATGATGTTCCGTGCTGATGGCCATGTTTTTCGTGGGATCGGAATGAAATGAGCAATCTTTGTTATTTTCTTCCAAACCCCATTCCTGAAAAGTTTTGTTGAATTTGCTTCGGTGGTTTCAGAGGAGTTGACGAAAATGGTGTTTTTCACACAGGTTCCTGTTAAACCAAGTTCTGTGCTTGCAGTCATGTATTTTTCTGTCGAATCAAAACATGGACAATTCGTGTAAACCCGCCCTTCATATGTCATTACAGAACAGTTTAATTAAATTAACTTCAATAGTTTCAGAACAGATGATGAAAAAGATATGTTTCCCATAGATTCCATTCATGTTTTGTCGGATCAAATCGAAATGAGCAATTATTGTGAAAGAAATTTTCGGCCATTGTAGAGGTTAGTAGTGGATCACGCCTCTTTGGATCCATGGATCAATAGGGCCTATGTTAAAAGCAATCCAAACTCCCTCAGAAATTCCCTTGCCTTGATTGATCGATCATCCGACATAATTATCATATTCATTGATTTTAAAAGGTTCAATTCTGTTATTTCTATTAGTGATATGGGTCAGGATATTTTAATTGGTCCCTAAGATGTAGGATAATATAGTTTGGTTAAATGTTACTCTCACCTATTTATTAATTCAAATAATTCCCACCGTGTCTTCCAGCGTCAAGTACGCAGAGCACTGCTATAGTAGTGTAACGGTGTGAGAGAGAATATATTTAGTATTTATTTACTCCATAATCCCTTATATCTTAACTTACCCATCCTTATTTTAAACCTAGCCTACTATATAACCAATTGTTCTGTTTTACTTCTTTGTTTTATAATTAATGTCTATTGTCTTCTACTTTTATCATTCCCATCTTTTACCATGTTGTGACATTACTCCGGAATCTTTATTCTTGTTTTTCCCTAGCTTGCATGGATTTTCGTGCATCTTTTCCATTGTTTGAGTTGTCTCCCTTATTTGTACTTTAGCACTTACTCTACCCCTAGCCCTTGTGTTGTTTTCTAATTTGCTTCCGTTAATGTTCTGCTCTCTTGTTTTAGTGTCGTCTTTTCTCACAACCGTAACTCTTACCCCATTTTGTTTTTATCCCCCCGCTTAGCGAAAGCGGGAGATTATGTAATGCAGTCCGTCCGTATGTACGTACTTACGTACGCACGTGCGTTTGTAATGCTCCCCGATAGCTCTGGAACTATAAGAGATAAAAATTTGAAACTTGGCACCATACTAGAGAATGATCAGAAGTAGCGCACTGTGGATTCGGAATTTAGGTCAAACGCCCTAGGGGCAAATTATAAGCGAAAACGAATTTTCGCGATATCCAATAATTGAAGAAAGTTCTAAGGCCATTTGGGCTAGAAATTCGAAACTCTGGAATCGACTCACATATTATGTAGCAACATCACAGAGGATGCCGGAATTTGGGTATGACCCTTCAGGGCATGGCCTAAGGGGGTCCAAAAAACACCTTGAATCGCAGAAACCTTGTAATAAAGGGTATAAGTAACACTATGAAAATTATCTGTGCGGAAGGTTTCGGAATTTTGAAATTCGCCCTCAGGGCGGAAAAATGAGCGAAAATGTATTTCGAGATATCCAGTAATAAGCGAAATCTTCTGAAGTATTCATGGTTGGAAGCTGAAACTTTGTATGCAAGTTCGATTGTATGCATCTCATTTATTGATGATAGCAGACTTTTGGTATGACCCCGTGGGGCATACCCTTAAGGGGCAAAAAAATGTTAAACAACCAGTACTCATCAGAACGACTGGAACTCTATGTATTATTTTGATTTTGTGGTTTATTTTTTCATGAGGAATTATTGGAATTGCTCTTTGAATCCGTTCTAAGCTTTTAGAATTTAGACCCCAGTGCCAAATTTGGTAAATTTCCTGAAAATGTCAAAGACTAATAATTTTTAAAATTCCAACATGAAGTTTTATAATTAAGCAACCTTTTAATGTCATCAGCTAGTATGAACACTAGGATTTCAAAAATATGATTTTAATTTCGGTAAATTTCCTGAAACTCTCAAAGACCAATTACATTTTGGAATTTTACCTAGCAACCATATCTTTGTTGATGCCTTAAAGTTTAATGATCATTTTCAATGGGCAGATTGCAAAAAATCTTGATTCTAATTTTGGTAAAGTTCCTGAAACTCTCAAAGACCCATTATTTTTTGGAATTCTACCTAGCAACCATATCTTTTTCTATTATTTAGAGTTATAATGATGATCTTTGATTCTTATTTTGGTAAATTTCCTGAAACTCTCAAAGACCCATTATTTTTGGGAATTTTACCTAGCAACCATATGTTTTTATGCCTTTTAGATTTAATGATCATTTTCAATGGTCAGATTGCAAAAAACTTTGATTTTAATTTTTGGATTAGTGTCTATCCAAAGGATAGAATTCTATCCTATGTTACGACCCAGGTGACCAACCTCACGCAATCAAACATTAGTGATCATACCCATGCTAAAAGAATCCTTTTCAGGAAACCTCGTACTCATCTTTCTGATCTCATAAAAAACTCTGACACTCAATAGTCTATTTTCATTGAACATTAATTTGATTGCCCGAACTTTTCAACACTTAAATGGTGCCCGAATTCGTTAATTAATCACCGAATGAATTTCCCATTCATAAAATTTTGTGTGTAGATGTATGAATATGGAAGACCGATATTTACATTTGTATGAATGGCGTAAACGTACTTCCCTGAACCGTCAATGAAACGATGTGGCTGTTTTGAAATAAATCATAAAAGAACAACGCATTGGAAATAAAAAAATCAAATTCATTAGCCGTCGAGAACAACGGTCCATTATTTACAATCTACGGAAGACGTAATGTTTGTTTACATTTCTAGTTATCAATGAATGGAAAAGTACTGCTGTTCCACGTTGGCTGTTCCATTATACTTGTTGCGATTGTCATTTAGTGTCTTCTCCGAGGTCCGCGTTCGGTATACATGTAATGGCCGACTCAAAACAAAATACTGAAGAAGTCGTACATCGGTAAATACAAAGTATTACCTGGAAAACAGTTGTCAAGGTGCATATTCCGAAACAGACGATATTTTGCAACGATCGGGGTTGGAATTGACCGAATTTGAAATAGGATCAGGCAGGGGTGTTGATCTGTTGATTGCCGTTCGTCCAACAATGTTCAGTCCGGGGTGTTGCGTGTTAATTGCCGTTGATCGATCAGAGTTTGGTCCAACAAATCTTGAGATAATGTCATTTGAGTATTTACAATGCATAACAGTCATTTTTCAATTGCATGAGAATGTACTAGTATATCATAGCGCGAATTGAGATGCATTGTTCCACAAAGGACTTGGCACAGATCATCGTTTTCATGTCTTCGTGTGTTTCTTGGACGAATTATTATCTCCATAAAGAGCAGGGTATTGCTGCTCATGTCTTGTCAGCTTTTGCGTCTTGTCAGCATTCACAAACCTTTCATTCAGGTCTCTTCTTTAGAATTAAATTTCAAATTGTACTTGATCAAGATAGTGCTGTCATTGTTTAGTCTATGTTGAGTGTACAGCAGGGACCCCGTTTCTGGTATAAAATCAAAATTCTTTGAATATTTGTCTTTAATGGTTTGATTGCCATTGATTGGCTGGTGTGATCAAATGAAGATGGCCACCAGTAAATACTCACTGACTGTCAGAAAGGCATGTTAATTTTTTTCATGAGCAAAACATGTTTTTTTTACCTTTCTTGGTTTTGATATCATCATTATAATTAAACCTATAGTAAAAATGAGTAATTAGGCACGATATAGACAGGCAATTGTTCATATCATACATGGACACTATTGGACAGTGTACATAAAATATCAATAGATTAGATACTGATCATTGCCATCATAGACACTAATCCACCAGTCCCTTTGGGACTTTGATTGTAAAGTTCCTGAAACTCTCAAAGACCCATTATTTTTTGGATTTCTACCTAGCAACCATATCATTCTCAATTATTTAGAGTTATAATGATGAATTTCAACTGTCAGGTTGCAAGAATTATTATACCCTCGCTCCGAAGGAGAGGGATGTATACTGTTTTACCCTTGTCCATCTGTCTGTCCGTCTGTCCGTCCGTCTGTCCATCCGTCCGTCCGTCCGTCTGTCCGTCCGTCCGTCCGGAACATTTTTTGTCAAGGATTTCTCAGCTTGTGTATGTAGTAATGATTTGATATTTGGTCTGAAGCTTAAGTATGATGAGTTGTACCGTGTCTCCCCTTTTCGAGTCTGTCACTCATCTACTTCCTGTTTGACGAAAACTTTGATTTTTCCCATTATAGCCATATATTGAAAATTTTCGTCAAGGATTTCTCAGCTTGTGTATGTAGTAATGATATGATATTTGGTCTGAAGCTTAAGTATGATGAGTTGTACGGTGTCTCCCCTTTTCAAGTCTGTCACTCATTTACTTCCTGTTTGACAAAAACTTTGATTTTTCCAATTATAGCCATATATTGAAAATTTGTCAAGGATTTCTCAGCTTGTGTATGTAGTAATGATTTGATATTTGGTCTGAAGCTTAAGTATGATGAGTTGTACTGTTTCTCCCCTTTACAAATCGGTCACTCATCTAGTTCCTGTTTGATGAAAACTTTGATTTTTCCCATTATAGCCATATATTGAAAATTTTCGTCTAGGATTTCTCAGCTTGTGTATGTAGGAATGAATTGATATTTGGTCTGAAGCTTAAGTATGATGAGTTGTACCGTGTCTCCCCTTTTCAAGTCTGTCACTCATCTACTTCCTGTTTGACTTCATCAAATTTTCCCATTATACCAATATATTGAAAATTTTTGGTCCATACTTGTTTGTGTCCACACTTGAACTGTGTCTACACCTGCATTGTATCCGCACACACTTAAATTTGCACTTTCCATATTGATTCAGTGTTCAATGAGCGGGGGTATAACTGGCTGCCATTCGGCGACAGCTCTTGTTTATTCTAATTTTGGAAAATTTCCTGAAACTCTAAAAGACCAATTACTTTTTGGAATTTTACCTGGCAGCCATATCTTTTTTGATGCCTTATAGTTTCAATGATGATTTTCAATAGTAAGATTGCAAAAATCTTTGATTCTAATTTTGGTAAATTTCCTGAAACTCTCAAAGACCTACTATTTTTTGGAATTCTACCTAGCAACCACATCTTTTTTTCAATTCCTTACAGTAGTGAAGATCATTTTCAAAAATCATAGCGCAAAAAACTTATTCTTATTTTGGTGAATTTTCTGAGACTCTCAAAGACCAATTTCTTTTTGGAATTTTACCTAGCAACCATATCTTTTTTTTATGCCTTATAGTATCAGTGATCATTTTCCATAGTCAGATTGCAAAAAGTTTTGATTATAAGTTTGGTAAATTTCCAGAAACTCCCAAAGACCCATTTTTTATTGAATTCTACCTACCAACCATATCTTTTTCAATTCCTTACAGTAAAAATGATGATTTTCAACAGTCAGGTTGCAAAAATCTTTGATTCTAATTTTGATAATTTCCTGAAATTCTCAAAAACCTGTACTTTTTGAAATTCTTCCTAGCAACCATATCTGTTTGGTGTTTTACAGTTACAATGGTTAATTTAGTTTCAAAAACACTTGTCTTTTTTTACAAGGGAGGGGGTCCAAAAAGGTGTAGCGGGGGGTCGCAATCTTTGATTGGCTGTGTTTCATTATATTTATTCTACTTCATTGTTATTTTGTGTTTCCTTTTTGTTGTGGTCTCTGAAGGAGTTTACATTTTTATACTAATAAAATGATCAACTAACTACAATTTACTGCATAGAAAACGTCCAACCAATACCTTTTTTGTACAAATGTAAATTAAAGGAATCAGAACTATGTACTTTTTGTTAGCTCACCTTGCCAAAGACCATGTGAGTTTTTGCCATCACTCCGCGTCCGTCGTCCGTCCGTTAACTTTTTCAAAGATCTTCTCCTCAGAAACTACTGGTCCAATGCTAATCAAACTTGGCCTGAATCATTACCAGGGTATGCACCTTCAAAATACAAAAAGAATACCGAAGTTGCATAAAAACAGCAAATTTCGTTATGCTGTACACGTGTTCCAAGGAGTATGCACTTTCAAGTTTTTTATTTTTATGTCCGTAGACTAAACAACATGGCCGCTGTTACTAAAAATAGGACATAAGGGGTTTGAAAATAACTCAAAAACCATTATAGATATAAAAAAAACTGACGGGGTAAAAATGATCAGCATGATGAGATCTACTCGCCCTAAAATTTTGTCCCTTTTCAGCGAAATTACCGTTTATATACCCCGTCACACGTAGTAGCGAGGTATTATGTGATACCCTCAGTCCAGAGTCCGTCTGTCCTTCCGTCCCTGAAGAAAACATAAGGTCTTCATACTTGGTATGTAAGTTGTTTACCACAAAACTCTGACCAAGTTTGATTTTTGGTTCAGAGGTCGAAGGGGTTCTGGAGTTATGCCCTTGAAACTTTGAAATTTTGCAAATTTTAGGGTTTCCGACTGATAATTAAGGAATGAAATATCATACAGTCTTCAAACTTGATATGTAAGTTGTTTACCACAAAATACAGGCTAAGTGTAATTTTGGGTTCAGCGGTACATAGGGTTCTGGAGTTATGCCCCTTTAAACTTTGAAATATTGTGAAACGTGGCGGGGTATCATTACTATTTTTATTTGTTACCTTTTGTTTTATGTATTGAGCATGATAGAAAATAAGTTTTACTTACAAAAATGGTCAGCAAAATCGGATTTACATGTCCTGCAATTTTGAATAAAATCTGACGACCCATATAGCAGTTATAGCCCCTTTTTCTTTGAATTTTCATACGTTTTTACTTTTATTTCAAAAACTATTTGAGATAGAGGTTAAGTGTGAATTGCAAAAGTGTTATGCTTATCAAGGACTACAGTTTCTACATATGTCCAGCAGGCTCACTTCTCATCCAAGATGGCCACCAGCGGGGAACACAATTTAACATAGGCACCCTATGTGAAATGCATTCAAAGATCTTCTCTAAAACTACTGAGCCAATGGGAACCAAACTTGGTTACAATAGCCCTTGGGTGGTTTCCTTCAAAGCTTGTTACTTTTGTGCTTGTACCTCATCCAAGATGGCAACAATGGTTGAATATCCTCTCAGAAACTGTAACATCTGGTGAACTGGTGACATCTGGTGATATTAGTATGGATAATTATGGATGGTCTAGGTGACAATGAATAAAACCAGTCACCAGGTGAGCGATACAGGCTTATGAGAGCCTTGAGTTTTGAAACATCATAGGCATTGGTACATTTATTTTGGAATTGTTATCATTCAAAGAATTTCTGGTTATCCATTTGTAGTCTTTTCGAAAAACACAATTTGATTATAGATGTTAATGTTTCAAACATAGTTTTTGGAATGGCTGCTCTTGGGGAACAGAGTAACACTGTGAAAAATGTTCTTATTTTAAAATACTATATTTATGTATTTAAATGCAAGTATTCTCTACCTCACACAGTACGGGGGGTAGATTTTTTGAAATACTATATGCACATCGAAAGTTTTCAGGGGTATTCCTGACACCATCACAGGGGAGTTTTACACGTAAAAAATGTGGATTGAAGCTCTTCTCAGTGACTAAGTGCAAATGGTTTTGTTTACTATAGGTTGTCACGCTCTCTCACTGTTCTTGTGAAATATATATGTCATTTACTCCATATCCTTTCATAAAATATTTGTGTGCTTTTTGTATCTGTATATGTTTATTTTGTCATGTTTGTTATCACTATTGTGTTTATGTACATAATTATGCAATGTACCAATTACAAAAAAAAAATTACAAGACGCATTCATATTTTATTTTCTCCGACATACAGCAGTCATGTGTCGTAATGCTATCCTCATGCTGCCTGTACAATCATAATCCATTAGGTCTTGTGCTAAAATCATCCATGGCGACTCTTTTGTCGAACAAGATCCTGTAATCTGTGTCTTGGTGTACGGTTGGTCCCTCTTTATTTTGAAATCGTCTTTCAAAATCTTTAAACATTGTCTCTGTTTTGTGATCATATCTTTAGTCGTATCAAAACTCATCTTGAGGGAGTCTTGTACTTCCGATGACGTCATTCTTCTGGTTGAGGTCACTTCCGGTGACGCCATTTCCAATGACGTCACTTCCGGATGACGTCACTCTCTGTCGTGTGACTAAGACAGTGACGTCACTTATGTTGCTCCACCGCACATGCGATTAATCTCATCCCTCTCCTACTACTGGGGTTTACTGTTATCCTTTTTATTTAATTGCGGGATATCTATAGCCAATTATGCTGTGAGAAATGTGACCGGACAGCCTACCTGCGTTGTAGTAGGTAGTAGATATATAGCCAGTAAAAATCGACTGAGATATCGGAATATTTCTTTAGCTCATTCAGTTAGGCGGTTGGCTGGAGTGCTAGAGGTCCCGGGTTCGATTCCTAGAGGTGTCACATGGCAATTTCGTAAGGAGATTTACGCTCTGCGGTTACAGAAAAGAAGAACAAATTCAATATGAAGCTGTCTGTATTGTAACCGGCCTTCCGCCGTTTGCAAGTTTGGATTCTCTGTTATTTGAAACCGGATGAGAATCACTTGTTTTTCGAGGAAAGCGACGACAATTAAAATTGCTGTAGGTACGCCGTTGCATGAGTATTTCCAAGAGTGTCTTAGAGATTGGAATATAAGTAATAGATGCTATAATCACTGAAATAATAATGTTATTGAGAGCTTATATTTTGTATAAGCGTTGTTTATTCATAAGTTGAAATGGAGCTTGCATATCCGTTCTCCATATTTGGTAGCTTGTCACGTGTTGTTTGTCGGCAGTCGACTGTTTTCTCTGCACAGAAGAAGGACGCCATTGTTTTTTCTTGTATTTTTACTCTTACAATTCAAGGGTGTCAAGATTCATTTGATGACTAGCTTGAGATTTAGGAATTTTCATGGACGAAAATATAAAGTTACTGACAATGATAGAAAATTTTACAACTGGCTTTCTAAATAGTTACATGGGACTTTCTGGTTATATTTCTCATTTAAAGGGGATTGTATGCAAAACTACGGTTATATTGACTTTGGAAAGTACAACAAAAAAAAACAACATTTGTCAATTTTGCTAAAATATAAACAAACGTTGGAGTCATAACCGACTACAAAGTAAATATTTTTTTCATATATTTTTAGCTCACCTGGCTATGCCAGGGTGAGCTTTTGCCATCACTTGGCGTCCGTCGTCCGTCCGTCCGGCGTAAACTTTTCATTCAAAGATCTTCTCCTCTGAAACCACTGGGCCAATTGGAACCAAATTTGGTCACAATAGTCCTTGGGTGGTCCCCTTTAAAAAAGGTATCCGGCAGGTCCGTACCTCATCCAAGATGGCCGCCAGCGGGGAACATAGTTTTAACATTGGACCCTATGGGTGAACACATTCAAAGATCTTCTTCTCAGAAACTACCAGTCCAATTATAACCAAACTTAGTCACAATGGTCCTTAGATGGTCCCTTCCAAAAAAGGTATCCGGCAGGTCCGTACCTAATCCAAGATGGCCGCAGCAGGGAACATAGTTATAACATTGGACCCTATGGAAAAGACATTCAAAGATCTTCTTCTCAGAAACTACCAGTCCAATTATAACCAAACTTAGTCACAATGGTCCTTAGATGGTCCCTTCCAAAAAAGGTATCCGGCAGGTCCGTACCTAATCCAAGATGGCCGCCAGCGGGGAACATAGTTTTAACATTGGACCCTATGGGTGAACACATTCAAAGATCTTCTTCTCAGAAACTACCAGTCCAATTATAACC
>MJUU01073237.1:62014-72728 GCA_002080025.1 Modiolus philippinarum | reverse complement strand
TATTTATCATTGAGTTAAATATTTATGACACATTTTGTGTCTTGTATTGCCCAGAAAAGAAGAAAAAGTCTCATAAAAGTTAAGCAGACATATAAGTGTTAACATTGAGTAATTAGGCCAAACAAAAAAATATGCGTGTTTCCAGTTACCCGACTGACCCTAATTTTTCCTTCCGACCCTAACATTTTTTTTCCATACTTCAAAATGTTCTTATGTGACCTCGAACGTTTAAGCGGTAGTCTTCCGTTTTGTAAATGCAACACCACTCAGATGAGTCTTTTTCCACAACCGCTAGCATTATTTATCAGAAAATGCACGAAGAATCGTTAAAATCAACAGGAATCCCGACTCCTGTCATCAAATCCGCCATTTTTACTCGTCTGATTTACACTTCCTGTTTAAGCGGTATGACTAAATATCGGAAATACGGCAATGACAAGCATACAATGCAACGGACGAAAAATACGAGGCAAAAAAAAAAAAAACTTTTTGCCGACCTACCGACCCTATTTTCAAATACCTTGTAACCGAAAACACACATATATTTTTTTTTGGCCTTAGAGCCACGCCATGAAATGGAGGTGCCTATAGTAATCAGCCTGTCTGTCTGTCTGTCCGTCCCTCCATCTGTCCGTCTGTCAGCGTTTTCTATGTCGTATGATAACTCAAGAATGCCTTTACAGATTTTTATGATTTTTTTCACTCAAAGTTGCACTTGACTGAAGGAAGCTCCCTTTCGTTTTTAAAGAAAATCGGAAAATGATTTTTGGGAAAAAACTTCATTTTTATATGAAAAAGTGCATATTTTAAGAATTAGCCCTATGTCGTACGATAAATCAAGATTGCCTTCAGGGATTTTAATGATTTTGATACTCAAGGTTGAACTTTACCAAAGGAAGCTCCCTTTCGTTTTTTTCGAAAATCTGAAAATGATTTTTGGGAAAAAAACTTCATTTTTATATGAAAAAGTGCATATTTTGAGTATTATCTCTATGTCGTATGATAACTCAAGATTGCCTTCATGGATTTTAATGATCTTGATACTCAAGGTTGAACTTAACCAAAGGAAGCTCCCTTGTTGTTTTTCTGGAAAATCTGAAAATGATTTTTGGGAAAAAACTTCATTTTTATATGAAAAAGTGCATATTTTGAGAATTAGCTCTATGTCGTACGATAACTCAAGGTTGCCTTCAGGGATTTTAATGATTTTGATACTCAAGGTTGAACTTTACCAAAGGAAGCTCCCTTTGTTTTTGTGGAAAATCTGAAAATGATTTTTGGGAAAAAACTTCATTTTTATATGAAAAGTGCATATTTTGAGAAATATAGCTCTATGTCGTTAGATAACTCAAGATTGCCTTCAGGGATTTAAATGATTTTGATACTCAAGGTTGAATTTAACCAAAGGAAGCTCCCTTTTGTTTTTGTGAAAAATCTGAAAATGATTTTTGGGAAAAAACTTCATTTTTATATGAAAAAGTGCATATTTTGAGAATTAGCTGTATGTCGTACAATAAATAAAAATTCCCATCAGGGATTTATATTATATACACAAGGTTGGTCGTGATCAAAGGAAATTCTCTGTTGTTTTTGAGGAAAATCTTATTTTCCATGAAATTCCACAGTCAGGTTTTTTGGGACACACAAGGGGGTGGGGCCCTTTCTGACTTTGTCAGTATTCTAGTTATTGATGACACATTTTTATGCCCACCACACGAAGTGGCGAGGTATTATGTGATACCCTCAGTTGTGTGTCCGTCCGTCTGTCTCTCTGTTCCTCTGTCCGTCCGTCCCCCGAAGGTTTCCGACTGATAAATTGTGAACGAAATAACACAAGGTCTTCAAACTTGGTATGCAAGTTGTTTACCACAAAATTCAGGTCAGGTTCGATTTTGGGTTCAGAGGTCCAAGGCTACTGGAGTTATGCCTCTTGAAACATTGAAATTTTGTGAATTTTAGGGTTTCCGACTGATAACTTGTGAATTAAATAACACAAGGTCTTCAAACTTGGTATGTAAGTTGTATACCACAAAACACAGGCCAAGTATTATGTTGGGTTCATCGTTACACATAGTTCTGGAGTTATGCCCCTTTTAACGTAGAAATTTTGTGAAACGTGGCACGGTATCATGTAATGCAGTAAATGCACCATTACTATTTTTTTTTTTTTTGTATTGCCCACAAAGTGTAAAAAGACTGTCTTGCAAAAGTAGACACTTTTAAATGAAGTTCACATTGAAAGTTTAATAGGAGTGCATAGTTTGTTGGACTTTGTCCTTAAAAGAGGTATGCCATTTCAAATAATGCATGTCGAAGGTGTATTAGCCTGTATTAACAGACATCCAATTAAAGGCCATTGAATAATTTCAAACTACAGACATTCACTTTGTTTATATTTATATCAATCACTTGTCAATATGAGTTATGCATTTTTAAGGCAGGTTCTCTGCCTTCTAGCTGTTGGGTAAAGCCATCTTGAAAAAAGTCTGTTTCAACCAGACTCTTACATTAAGGAGACTACTTTGTATGAAAAGAATCGGAATGATCCAGACTATCGTTAAAAACGCGTACGGCTTACCAGTTATTCATACGAAGGCACAAAAAATAATCCATTCATGTGGCGATACAGTGTCCATTTCATGATCAACTACATCGTTTTATGTGTTTATTGTATTTATTTCATATCTTTTAAGAGATACTTTGCTTTTTTAATCTCAGAGCACTTAAACTGACATTCGAAATTCACGATTCGGTTCATTCATAAAAATTTCCTGTGGCGCGCAGTTTTTATGAATGGATACATCTAGTAACTTCTAGTTTCGCTGTTGTAACCAGAGTTGTTAACCCTCCCGTCTCACCGTGAGGCTACCAGTTTCTGCAGCCGGTCTCACGTCTACCGATATTTCTCTGAAAGCTCCCGATATTAAAATTTTCTCTCAAAAATATTTTTCCGTTACACTGGAAGTAAATATTGGCTGTTCCAATCACACCCTGCGAGGTAAACAAAGGCTGTTCCATTCACATCCCGCCTAATGAGATTACGCGAGAACACGAATCAGCTGTGTATTAACGACATATGGCGTCGCCTCCGCGAAAAGGGTAGATACAATTCATAATTCCGAAATAATTGGATAAAAGAGATGGACTTTTTGAGCAAGAGTGATAAATATATACACGCAGTGTTTCTGTTGTGTGGCATAACCTTTGCCTTAGTGCACGGAGGATGAAATGACGTTGTTCGCCATAGAGAAACAGAGGGACACAAACGTAGTGCTCGACTTCGGACTCAAAATGCTGAAATTCTGTTTACATTATTCACAGTAACTTCGGTGTTTTGTTATTTGTAGCTGAGCACAACCTACCATTCTCAGTAGCTTGCACTGATGAGACATAAGTTGTCGAAATGCCCATATGTAGATAGTAAATTTACAGTGACTTCGTTATTGAGTTATTTAATCATATGCAAAAATAATGAAACTTAAGAACTAGATGACTTGACAGAGGAAGTGACAAAATTGGAAATATCAACATTAATTAAGCCACCGAGTGTTACACTTGTACTCGTACTCGGGCTTGTACTTTGGAATACTTACATGTACGTATACCAACAAAGAGGAGCAAGACAATGAAATGTAAATAAATAGAGTTTTAAATAAATTGCCAACATCCCATATAAAAACTGAAAAGACAACCTAAACCGGGAAGGAAAATTTCGGATTTTAATTCTTGAAAAAATTAAATGTCAAGATTTCAGCAAAACAGTAACAATTACAGAACTTCTGGAATACCCAGGAACCTGCCTTAACAGCATTCCATGCTTTGATTTATTTTTATCTGCATGTGTTTATTATACCCCCGCTCCATAGAGAGGGCGGTCTACTGTTTTACCCTTGTCCGTCTGTCTGGAACATCTTTCGTCAAGGATTTCTCAGCTTGTGTATGCAGTAATAATTTGATATTTGGTCTGAAGCTTAAGTATGACAAGTTGTATTGTATCTCCTCTTTTCAAGTATGTAACACACCTACTTCCTGTTTGATGATAACTTTGACTTTTAGGGCCCTGCATCGAGATGAGGGTGCCCTAATTTTTCACTTTGTACGTCTGTCTGTCAAGGATTTCTCAGCTTGGGTATTTAGTAATGATTTGATATCTGGTCTAAAGCTCAAGTACTATGAGTTGTATTGTGCCTTGGCACATGCATAAACTGAGGTTTTGATTTTCAGTTTTTGCCCCACCCATTTGAGAAATATTTGCATGTAGAATCTTTATACTTGATTTTGATGGGGTTTCTTTCAGTGTGCTCCTGAGAAAATTTCCAATCAGTAGTGTGGCAATGAATTCCACGTACATGCAGCATGTACTGTTCCCTAGATAAATGGGCCCAAAAGGAGCAATTAAAAAAATAAAATTTGTTTTATGTTTATTCTGATTTTGATGCAGTTTTTGTGTCGCTTGCTGTAAGCAGAGTCGACACATAGTGATTATTATCCGTCCTCGTCATCCTGCTTGGGCCGTCAGTTTTTTAATCCGCAACTCTTCAAAACTACTTGTCCGATTCCAGTCAAACTTTCAGGATATGTTGTTCACTTGGTGTAGTTTTGCACCTGATACTTGGAATTTGATTTTACATATTTTTGGCAGTAGGTCAGCATCCAGTCAAAATTGTGTCTATTTTACTTATATTTTCTGCATGATTGACTTACATTCAAGTTTATGTCCAAGTTAATATCGTTACTGTACATGGTAAGATCACTTAACCGTGCATGTGTACGCATCTTTGGTGGAAAGTCAGTATCTAGGCAAAATTACAAAACCTTGACCTATATTTTCTACACGATTGACTTACATTATTTGTGGCCCATCAGGCCACAAGACTCCTTGTTATTGAAAACACATTTATTATACCCCCAGCTTGAAAAGTCGGGGGTATATAATGATAGGGTTGTCTGTCCGTCTTTCCTTCCTTCTGTCCGTCCGTCCGTCTGTTACACTTGAGGGTAAGCATCTCTTATCCGCTACTCCTCCTGAACAGCTGAATAGATTTTCATAAAACTTTAACGCAGTCTTTGTGACATAATGTAAATGTGCACCTTCTATTTCAGAATTTGATTTGATCGAATTTTGGGGTTTCCCATTGCAAAACATGGACTTTGCCTTTACATTACAAGTGGGTACCACCCATCTCTTATCCCCTACTCCTCCTGAACCACAGAATAGATTTTCATGAAACTTTGACACAGTCTTTGTGACATAATGTAGATGTGCACCTTCTATTTCAGAATTTGAGTTAATTGATTTTTGGATTTCCCATAGCAAAACATGTACTTTGCCATTATATTACAAGGGGGTACTCATCTCTTATCCGCTACTCCTCCTGAACCACTTAATAGATTTTCATGAATCTTTAACACAGTCCTTGTGACATAATGCAGATGTACACCTCCTATTCCAGAATTTGATTTGATTGATTTTTAGGGTTTCCCATATCAAAACATGGACTTTGCCAGTACTTTACAAGTAGGTACCCATCTCTTATTCGCAACTCCTGTTAAACTCCTGTTAAACCACTAAATATATTTTCATGAAACTTTAACACAGTCTTAGTGACATAATGTAGATTCTCATTCATATCTTCTATTTCAGAAATTAATTTAATTGATTATAAAATGGGGGAGCGGGGGGTATATATCAGTGAGCTTTGCTCGCAGTTTTTTTAGTAATAAATATATGTTTTTTTACTGATTGATGAATTATTTTGTCAAAAAAAAAACAACAAAAAAACAATGTGCAAATAATGTTTGTATTTAATTTTCCTGTCATCCTGAAAAATAAATTGTGTATGATATCACAAAAGTTTAATTGACCTTTAAGCCGTATTTTGTTACAGAGCATGCTCTTAGTTTTTCAAATGTAATCAACTTACTTGCATTTTTATACCCCCCATGAACGAAGTTCAGGGGGTATATAGGATTCACTCTGTCCGTCTGCCTGTCTGTCTGTCTGTGAGAGCAAACAATTTTTCGTAACAGTTTTCTCAGAAACTACTCATCACTGCAACTTGAAATTTTGTATGCAAGTTAAGAATGATGTCCTATATCACAAGTAATGATTTCAGGATAGGCAGACATCTACATGTACTTCCTGTTTACCAACTTAGTTAATTTTCGAGATCTTGTGTCAACCATAGAAAATTTTCATAACAGTTTTCTCAGTAACTACTCATCACTGCAACTTAAAATTTTGTATGCAAGTTTAGAATAATGTCCTATTCCGCAAGTAGCGATTTTAGGATTGCCGGACATCTACTTCCTTTTTACCAACTTAGTTAATTTTCGAGATCTTTTGTCAACTGTAGAAAATTTAAGTAACAGTTTTCTCAGTAGCTACTAATCACTGCAACTTGAAATTTTGTATGCAAGTTTAGAATGATGTCCTATACAGCAAGTATTACCGAACATCCACTTTCTGTTTACGGACGTAGTTAATTTTTGAGATATTTCTTCAATTGTATTTCCAGTAACTTCTTATTTTTTGTATGCAAGTTTAAAACAATATCTCATACTGCAAGTACGTTGTAGATAGTTTCACATTTGCTGTCTACTTCCTGTTTTCAATTCGAAATGGGGAGTGGGGGTATCATTTTGTGGCCATCCAGGCCACAGTACTTCTAGTTGTGTTTAAATTGTAGAAATAATGGCAGCCAGTAAGATAACAGTAACCCTGATAATACGCCCGCTCCGAAGGAGGGGGTATACTGTTTTACCTCTTTCTGTCATTCTGTCTGTTCGTCTGTCACACATTTTTCATCACATATTTCTCTGCAACTGGATATCACAGCCACTTGATATTTGGTAAGTTGCTTCATTATGGGGTCCTATACTGCATCTGCCCTTTTCAGCCATATTGAATGACAACTTCCTGTTTGCCGACTTTGTTCGTTTTTTTACTTTTCATTTCCTAAGTCAGACTTTTTGGTCCCATTTTTCTCAGCAACCACAGATGACAGCCATTTGAAATTTGGTGTTGTGCTTAAGTGTGGGGTCCTATACTGTGCCTCCCCTTTGCAGCCATATTGAATGACCACTTCCTGTTTACCCACTTCATGCCATTTTTCTCAGCAACTACACATGACAGTCACTTGATATTTGGTATGGTACGCTTCATTATGGGGTCCTGTAATGTGCCTTCCCTTTTCCGCCATATCGAATGACCACTTCCTTTTTACTGACTTTCTGCCTTTTTTTACTTGCATTTGTCAAAATTGTGACTTTTTCGTCACATTTTTCTCAGCAACTACACATGATAGCCGCTTGATATTTGGTATGATGCTTCAGTATGGGGTCCTATACTGCACCTCCCCTTTTCGGCCATACTGAATGACCACTTCCTGTTTACTGACTTTCTGCCTTTTTTACTTTCATTTTCAAAACTGTCTTTTTTGTCACATTTTTCTCAGCAACCCCACATCTTATATGTCCTGCATCCTTCTCAGATTTTATTTTCATCTTAATTGTTTTTGTCTTCTACTATGTAAATTCATTTATTATGTCCACGCTTGTATTGTGTCCACATGTGTATTGTGCATGGGTCCACACCCACTTAATTTTGCACTTACCATACTGATTCAGGGTTTAATGAGCGGGGTATAACTGGCTGCCATTCGGCGACAGCTCTTACTTGGTGATCATAAAGGGAGAAAAGATCTTTGTTTCAACTATTTTACTTTCAGTCTTATACATTAATTGCAGTGAATGTACCAGACAAATAAGCAGGAATTTTGTTTTCTTTTGTAGCTTCATTTACTAAATTTTTTTTTATTCTTATATAATAGCTTGAAAAATCATGCCAAGATCTAAAAGGTGGAAGTTGTCTCAGTCAAAAAGAGGGGATGCTCATCCAAAGAGAAGAAGAGCTGGTGTGACTACTGACGAACAAGTTGACATTGGGGAGCCTGTCCTCCTAAACAACAGGTAAACAGATATGGGGGAGCCTGTCCTCCTTAACAACAGGAAAACAGATATGGGGGAGCCTGTCCTCCTTAACAACAGGAAAACAGTTAACGCCCCTTGTGGGAAAACCAATGATTCTGCACAAAAGGCCCCTTGTGGGAAAACCAATGATTCTGCACAAAAGGCCCCTTGTGGGAAAACCAATGATTCTGCACAAGTATATATTGTACAAATGATTCTGAACAAATAGATTGCACAAATGATTCTGAACAAATAGATTGCACAAACAATTCTGAACAAGTAGATTGCATCAATACTTTCACACAAATAGATCGCGCAAGTACCTCAGGACAATTTGATTGCACACATGATTTTGGAGAAAAAGATTCAAGTTCATTTAATGCATCAATTTTAAAGTTTGGCACATTTCATCAAAATGACATGAGATTTAGTGATGACACCAGAGGAAACCAATGTACATGTAATGCATTAGTTTATTTATCTTTAAATGATAAATTACAAGATCCATCAAATGTCAATCTTGACTCGGTATTGGAATATGGTGATAAAGTTTACAAAGCTACTATTGATGAACTTAAGGAAACTGGAAATTATAGGCATATGCTTCTGAACCTTGATGAAATTCCAACAATTATTGAAACAGGTTTTGGCAAATATTAAATAAACAAAAAAGACATTGTTTTTGGAACAGCTGTCAATAACACATCTACAAATATTCTGACACTCCAAGAGGCTATTGAAGAGGCATTGAAAGCATCCAGTAGTATCTTGATAATGTTAGGTGCAATTTGTTCTGCTCTTCTCTATAGAAATGGCATGTTTTGTTTCTTTGATTCCCATTCCCATGTTGCAACAGCATTATCAGGCCCAGATGGCACATCTGTCTTAATTTGCTTTTCCAGTATTCAAGATCTCATGAGTTATTTATATTCTTTGTATCAAAGTATGCATATAGACTGAGCTATTACCTGTGCTTTTAAACTGTATGAACCCAGCCTCAGTACAAAAACGGCAAATTGAGAATTATTTTGAAGATCAAATAAATAAAAAAATGAAAAATGAAAAGACAGAAAGATCAGAGTTGGAAAAAAGTAAACAGAAGGCAAAGAGAGATTATATAAGGCAATACATGAGAAAAAGAAGACAACACAAAGATTTTCGTTTGAAAGAACTTGAATTACAAAGATCAGCTAGAAAGAAAGTGCAATTTAGAAGTGAAGAAAGAGAGAAAGAAAAAGAAACAAAAAGAATTGCAAGAAAAGATAAAGAATTTAGAGCTACTGAACGTTTAAAAGAACGTAACTTAAAAAGATTAGCCAAAAAAAATGAAGAATTTAGAGGTATTGAGCGTGTAAAAGGACTTGACTTAAAGAGAAAATCCCGAACTGATTCACTTTTTAAAAATAAAGAAAAAGATGGAAAAAGATTAGCCAGAGAAAAGGAAGAATTTCGAAGTGCTGAGCGTGAAAAAGAACTTGACTTTAAAAGAAAGGCTCGAACTGATTTATTTTATAAAAATAAAGAAAAAGATGGAAAAAGATTAGCCAGAAAAAATGACAAATTTCGAGGTGCTGAGCGTGTAAAAGAACTTGACTTAAAAAGAAAAGCAAAACTGATTTAGGTTTTAGGAATAAAGAAAAAGATGCAAAAAGATTGACAAGATCATCAGAAAAATACCGTAAAGTTGAAACTTTTAGGGATTTGAAAAGGGACAGAACAGATCTGTTCCCCAGAATTTAGAGAAAGAAAGATTAGCTAAACAAAATGTTAGACACATCAACTTAGAAGAAAGATGAAATTATGATAGAACAATTAAAAGGCGGAAGCGAAATAATGAAGGATTCTTACAGCATGAGCAAAAATTGAAAAAACACAAGGTTCATGGTTCAAGCTTGGACGATTGCATTAGAAAATTTCAGGAGAAAACTGCACATGGTCCATCTTATGTTTGCACCTGCTGTCAGCAGACTTGGTTTAATGATTCAGTTGTAAATGTTTCAAATATAAAAACACCAGGATCATATATTTCACAATATTGTACTGATTTCAAATCTGTTGATAGCAAAGAGTGGATATGCCATACATGTTTAACAGCTTTAAAATGCAATAAAATTCCACGACTTTCACTTGCTAACCAAATGAGATTTCCAGAAAAACCTAAAGAGTTACAATTGTATCCATTGGAGGAGAGATTGATATCTTTGCGTATTCCTTTCATGCAAATAAGACAATTGCCAAGAGGTGGACAGTTTTCAGTAAAGGTGTTCCTGTTGATGTACAACCTACAATAAGCTCACTTCCAAGTAATTTGGATCAGTCTGGAACAATAGCTGTTAAGTTAAAGAAAAAACTGAGTTATAAAAAGTGTGATTTCAGTGAAAATGTCAGACCACTTGCAGTCATATGTGCTTTACACTATTTAATGAAGAAGAGTGAACTGTATCAGTTGTCAGGACTACAGATAGATAATGACTGGATAAACAGGATAGAGGAAATTAACAAAGATGAATGTGATGAAAAAGAAGCTGAGAAATCCGAGGAAAAACAGGACAATGATAATGAAGATTCAGATAACTTTAGTGAAATTGATGAAGGAGAGTTATACATTGGAAACACTGACACATTGCTAGATGAAATTGATGCAGACCAGTCTTGTGACAAAGATTATATTTTTGCTCCAGGACAAGGACAACATCCACTAAGTCTATATAATGATCCTGATGCGGAATATTTATCATTTCCT
>MJUU01073237.1:40813-61637 GCA_002080025.1 Modiolus philippinarum | reverse complement strand
AAAAAAAGATTTATTTGCTATGATAAAGCAACTTGGTTTACCTACATGGTTTGGATCATTTTCTTCCGCAGATACAAAATGGAATGATTTGTTGAGAGTTCTTGGGAAGTTAAATAATGGCAAAGACTATACTGATGAGGAGTTGTACGATATGACTTGGCATAAAAAGACAGCACTAGTTCAGAAAGATCCGGTGACCTGCACTCGTTTTTTTGACTATCGTGTACAACAATTTATAAAAATAGTACTGAAGAGTAACTTTGATCCAATTGGAAAAATTTCAGATTACTTTTATAGGGTTGAATTTCAGCAGAGAGGTTCACCTCATATTCATATGTTAATGTGGATTGAAAATGCACCAATGTACAAAAAAGATTCAGAGGAGACAATCATTGATTATATTGACAGGCATGTCTCTTGTGCTGATTTACCACAGCAACAGGAATTGGTCAATTTACAAACACACAAACATTCTAAAACCTGCAGAAAGAAAGGTCATCCAGTATGTCGGTTTGGTTTCCCATTGCCACCTATGAAAAATACTGTAATATTGGAACCTCTTGAAACAGATGTTGATAAGTATAAGGCTTTGTACAAAGAAATGCAGAAGAAAATAAATCTCTTGCACGAAGTTGAAAATATAAGTAGTATGGGTTTTGATGAATTTCTGAATGAATTCTTGCAAATAACAGTCGATGAATATATGAAAATTATTAGAAGCAGTTTAAACGGCCCAAAAGTATTTTTACAGAGTAAACCATCAGAGGTACGCATTAATCCATACATGAAACTAGTTTTGCCGGCATGGAAAGCTAACCATGACCTACAGTTTGTTCTTGATCCATATGCATGTGCCATGTATATTGTGTCATACATAAGTAAATCGCAAAAAGGCATGAGTGCATTGCTTGATCAAGCTGCTAAGGAAGCTTGACAAGGTAATTTAGATTTGAAGCGTCAAGTTAGGCACATAGGTAACTATTTTACAAATTCAGTTGAAACTTGTGCTCAAGAGGCAGTCTATTTGACTCTACAGATGCCTTTAACAAAAGCAACAAGACAAGTTACGTTCATTAACACATCGCCAGAAAACAGAAGGACATTTTTACTGAAACAAAAGTCAGTATTGGAGAAATTATCACCACAGTCAACTGATATAGAGGCAGATAATGATATTAAACGTTACTCTAAGCGTCCACAAGCTCTGGAGAACTGGTGTCTTGCTGACTACATTTCACAGTTGGAAATCAAGTACCCGAAACAAGAATCTGACGAACAGTTAAGTGACAATGAAAGTGAGGAAGAGAATGATAATGAACAAATTGAATATGACGAAGACCAACAAGAAGGTAACAGCCAACCCAGTATGAGAATTAATATTACTTTAAGAAATGGTATTGTCATTAGACAAAGGAAAAATTTCAGAGTCATACGACATGTAAAGATCAGTAAAAAAACAGATTCTGAGAATTTGTATAGAGAAAGATTAATGTTGTATCACCCTTGGAGAAATGAAAACAGCTTGAAGGGTTTACACGAAACTTATGAGCAAATGTACAATACAGTTAGTAGGAGCGTTGAAAGCAAGGCTAAACAGTATGAAAAAAATGTTGAAGAATTGGATAGAGCTATGGAACAGGCTGAAAATGATTGTACTCAGTATGATGAATTAGCACCTGGAACCCAGCAGACTGAACTTGAAGATATTGAAGAGGGAACTGTTGATGCCGAACAATATGTTCATTTCAATCCAGATAGGCCAGTAGTACAAAGAAATTATGACATTGGCCAAGATCTCGGAATATCTAAGAGACCAGTAGAAACAACTTTACAAGGAACAAGAATGAATAACAATGATTATCACATGATGTGTAGAGGATTAAATGTCAAACAGAAAGAACTTTTCCATCATGTTGTTCATTGGATTAAGACCAAAGACGAACCATTATACACCTTTTTAACTGGAGGTACTGGCAAGTCAGTACTAATAAAAGCACTTTTTCAAAGTCTTCACAGATACTTATGTTCAAAGGAAGGAGAAGATCCAGATGATATAAGGATACTACTTTGTGCACCGACTGGGAAGGCTGCTTACAACATTAATGGTGTTACTATTCATAGTGCATTTAGCATACAACCAAGTAAAGGCTTCAATCAGTCATTGTCCTGTGATGTCTTAAATACTTTGAGAATGAAATACAGAAACTTGTCAGTGATAATTATTGATGAAATATCAATGGTTGGAAATAAAATGTTCTCTCTTCTTCAGACAAGACTACAAAAGATAAAAGATAATAGGCAAACATTTGGAGGAGTAAGCATATTGGCTGTTGGGGATTTTTTTCAACTAAAACCAGTCTTTGATGGATGGATTTTTGATGATCTTCAAAAAGGCCTTGCATCTTTATCTCCAAACTACTGGCGAGAGTTATTCAAAATGCATGAACTGACAGAAATTATGAGACAAAAGGATGATGGAGACTTTGCAGAACTTCTGAATAGACTTAGAGAAGATAAAATGACCGAAGAGGACTTGTCAGTTTTGCATACTAGAATTGTAAGATCTGATGATCCACATTATCCCTCCAAAACAAACCATCTATTTGTTGATAATCAACTTGTTGATAGTTTTAACTTACAGTTTATTGAAAGACTACAAACACAGAAGGTTATTGTAAAGTCCTTTGATATAGTTGTTGCTGATGTGTCTGCAGATGTGAAAAAGAAAATGTTAAACTCTTTGCCCCAAAATCAATCGGATAAAGCAAACCTAGCCAGTGAAGTAACACTTGCAGTTGGCATGAAGTATGACCTGACAGCTAATATAGATGTAACAGATGGTCTTACAAATGGTTCTTCTTGTGAAGTTAAGCTTGTAGAAAACAGACAAAAAGAAAAAACATCAAGACCAAGTATTGTTTGGGTGCTATTTGATGATGAAGATATAGGTAAATCCTCAAGAAAAAATACAGTTCTTTGTACAATGAAAACATCAACAAGGTATGGACTCCAATATTTGACATCAAAAGATCATTTACATACAGAAACAAATCATTCGAGAGAATACAGTTTCCTCTTCGTCCATCTGCTGCCAAAACAATTCATAAGTCACAAGGTGATACAGTTGATGAAGTTGTTGTAAGTCTTAATTCCAAATGTAAAGCCAAAATACCACACATACATTATGTAGCTCTAAGTAGAGTAAGATCATTACAAGGGTTACACATCTTGGACTTATGTGAAAGCAAAATAACAGTTTCAGATGCTGTAAAAGAGGAATTGATAAGATTAAAAACAGAGGGTGTTTTAGAATTGTGTTATAAACCATTATACACAATAGGAAATGAAGTTTTAAAAGTTGTTTTCCACAATGCCAGGTCAATACATGCACATTTTCAAGATGTTAAAGAAGAACCAAATATTATGAGTGCAGATATCATTGGTATTGCAGAAACAAGACTTACAGACAGGGATTCAGATGAGGAATATAGTTTACCTGGATTTGCATTGCCTATCAGAAATGATCAACAACAAACTGGAGAAACACGACCTTACCATGGACTTTCTTTGTTTGTGAGATAAGAATTTATGGTAGAAGACTTAGTAAAATTTTCATCTCCACTTGTGGAATTTATTAAGGTAGACGTTACATCAGGAAAAGGACATATACAAGTAGTTGTGTTATATAAATCTCCACAATGTGCTTTGAGTAATCTTAAAGATGTATTAATGAAAAAACTACTACCTGTATTAGATACAACAAACTCTAATATATTGATCATGGGAGACTTTAATCTGGATATGCTTTCAAGAAATGATGATTTCTTGCAGTTTATTGAACAAAAATTCAATTGCAAACAAGTTGTAACAAAAATTACCACAGATTTTAGATCACTTCTTGATTTGATGTTTGTTAAAGTGAATGCAAATGTCAGTATTGATACAGATGTAGTTGAAGCTTACTGGTCAGATCATAAGATTGTCTACACAGCTTTAAATTTATGAATCTATGAAATATAAATGAACCCACACAGAATATTAAATGAGCATTTCACATCGCAATTGCGATGTGAAATGTTCATAGAGTGGTTTGCTTAATATGGGTTCCCACTCAAACCATTTTTTGCCCCCTTTTCTCCCCACGCACTCCTAATCATATCAACTTAAATTTATTTCAACAAACAATTATCAATAAATTTTTGAATTATATCATATACATTTAAATCCAAGCATTTAATTGGGAATGTGGGGAGGAAGGGGGAGGGCTAAAGAATAATTGTTCTCACATTTTACATTTTATTCTAAATATTTCGAACAAGATGATTTTATTTTGTATTCAGCAGTTTACTATAACATTTTGGATAGAGTGCTTTCTATTAGTGTATCCATCAGTAGAAAATTGAAATATGATTTACAACTGCAGGACTCCTGTTTTTGGTTTGTTTTTTTTTTTATACAGAGGTTAGCAGTCTATGTTCTTAAATTATGTGAAATAAAAGAATTTGTAAGCAGTGTTTAAGAACCTCAAATAAATGAGGCTGGATGTAATAAGAATCTATTTTTTTTTTACCATGGCTTATCTCCACTTTTTCTAAAAACAAAACAAAGTGTAGGAGTTTATGATACTGCAGAAACTAATTTTGTATATATACATTCATGGAAAGGCGCTTTATCTGAGTGACTTGTTTAGTGTTCTAGCTCATATAAATATATGAGTAATTTTATATTTATTCTGCCCCTATAGTTTGTTTTAATAATAAGAGGATAAGCATAAATGTAAATCACATTTTCTCATTTAGCACTTGTACTGGGAACATTTATGTACTTTCAAATGTTTTATCTTTATGTTAACGTTCATACTACATTGATTAATTTACATATAATAGCTTCTTTTAAGGCAGTATGCCTTTTATGCCACTAATGCCTTTTATGCCCCTGCAATGAAAAGTTTTGGGTATATTGTTTTACCTGTTAGTCTGTCCATTTATTCAATGAAAACACAGATGTTTAGCAGGGGGCATCATTAATGAAGAATTGTGCTGCGATATAACCTTGCATAAGGGCATATCATCCTATATTTGTTGTATAAATGTAGTTTTTTTTACCAGCTCCTTCACATTATAATTTATTTTGCAATGCAGAATAATTATTGTGTTATTATTTTTTGTAATCATATGTGCAATTGAAATGCATTATAGAATATAAACACTAACATTGTTAACATTTACATTTGATGAGAATTGTGTATTTTGAAATATCTATGCGTAAATGACATGTCTGCTTTCATATGTTTTGTTCAGCATTTAAGTTCATGTGTTATAATAATTTACTTTGAATAATCTAATGCAATTTTCCTCTTGATATATTGATTAGATGTTCTCTCTATAATTGTTAAGTCCAATATGTAATTTGTGTGCTATTTATTGTGTATCTGGTAATGGTTCATTTCTACAGCTTAGTTGAAAAAAGTGCATTAATGATAAAAAATGTCTTCTTGGGCAGCTTCGAATTGAGACTCAGTCATTGAGTACAAATAAAGTGGCCTAGAAATGTCCATAAAATGTATTGCAATATATTAAATGTATATAATACAAAAAATAGCAGAAAGACTGATGGGTCTACATGAATCAGAGTTGCAGTTATCTATATATATAGTGAAGTGTTGCTGCCATAATATTATAAATAATGCTGTTGTCATTTTACTGTCTGGAAAGAACAATTATCAGATATACAGTTGCTTGCATCAAATTATAAAAATCTCCAGCTACGTTTTATTTGTTCAAATTGAACAGGAATTTGCATTAGTAATTAATCAAAGTCCTGCATATAGTAAGGTATATTAAAATAAGAAAAATTTTATGTGCATAATTGATTTAAATGTACAGATGAACTCATATTTTCATTTTCATTTGCAGGTAAAAACCCATATTCTGAAATGACTTTAATTTAAAACTTTAAATTATTGTTAATTTCTATTGTCAACTACATATTCTCTTATGTTAATTAGTTTGTTCAATATCTTCTTGAGTAGTGTTATGTTTAATGTATTTTTGATTTTCTTATATTTGCAATAAAAATTGATTAAGATTCTGTACATCTTTTCTTTATAAGATGCTTCAAAATTATCATGATTGATTGACATACTGATACAAGTGTAAAATCATAATATAGAGAACTAAAAAGTTATCAGTTTTCTTCTTTTTATTTAGGTACTTATACACTTCAAATAATCACTAAGCGACTACATTAAGTGGATCTTTTAAACCCTGTTTTTGCTTGAACATCTAGTTGAACTTCGTCAAATTCAATATGAGGTGCCAAGCCCGTGGTGCCAAGCAACATTTTGATATATCACCTGTACCTGTAAGGATCAACCCCAGAGAAAATCGACTCGTGATCCCACCTTATCACGGCGTGATCACACACTGATCACACCTGTGAGGCTGGGATTAGCTGTGATTTTGAATCACACCTTGGATTAAATTTTATTGTTAGGTGGGATTTGGCGAGATATATGCTTGATTTCTACAAATAGGTGGGATATAGGTGTGATCTTTGAGAATAGGATGGGATAAGGTGTGATCTTTACAAATAAGGTGGGATAAGGTTTGATCCTCACATATATGTTGGATAAAGTGTAAGCATGACCTACATGTATGAAGTTTTTGGATTTTTTAAAATCTTCATTAGGAAAAGTCAACTTCATTCAATACTGAGCGAAATTAACAACTGGAAATTTCTTCAGACAGCGAGTGGAAAATCAATGTGTTAAACATTCTTGCAAATGATTTGCCAAAGAAAATATACTACAAAATATCTTTGTTGTCATTCATCAACCCTCCCCTTTTGACATTATTTTTGGGGGAACCCAAGAATAATGTTTCGTATGATCGGCGATTTGTTTTTCATCTTTTGATGATTACTAATAACAGACAGCTATTTGAAGATATTTAAATAAATTTCTAAGGAGAATGGAAAGATCGACGAGAGTGAATATCGCAAAGTACAGCTTTTCAACAACTACGTACGACTACGAGATAATTTGTTTGTTTTGAAAAAGAAAAGCACATTTGGTAGATTAAAAGATATAACAGAACGTAAATACGTATGTGCAGAATATTTTTTAGTGTAAACAATTCTTTTACCGATGCCCAAGTCGTAATCAGTAAAACATGTGCTTATTCTCTTCGAATATTACAAATGTAATTATCTTCCTTGTTTTTAAGTAACATGTGTTTATATCACGTGGTTTTATGTCTGATAAACCGAAAGTGCGATAAGTTGGTAATTCTGATTGGTCAGTCACACTGCGGAAGCTGCAATGTATCCAATCAGCGTGAATATTTCTCAGCATTATTTGGCGGAAAATTAAAGATGCTGGATCATCGAAAATTGTTGTCAAGATTTTTTTTCAGCACACAATACGATCTGTCTAACAGAATTTACTTTAAAAGACAAGTAATGATCTTTACGGTACTGAATACTGTAATGTAGCTAAGCAATGCATCGCTAAACCGCCGACCGAATTAAATATTTTCAAATGTTCCGTCAGGCCTCAAATTCAATCCCATTAATTTTATTATCCCTAGTCCTAAAGATCATCGGTGACAATTTTGTACATGTATGTTGTTTGGAAATGTTCTCAAAGGAAATTATTAAATCTGTATCACACGTATCAAACTAGAGACATGACTGGGCAATATTGTACACTGTTGAAATTTTCAAATTTAAGGAACAACTATTCATATTACTATTAGAACGTGCCATCACTTAAATGGTAAACAATGGAATTCTGGACAAAGAAAAGTTATAACTTTATTTGTAACCTACAGCCTAGTGCCAAAAGTGAGGCAACTTTTCAAAATTCCCTGTGCCATTTCATGTAAAAACGGTCCCTGTTTAAAAAATTCTGCAGAACTCATTTCTTATCCGATTTCCATGAAATTTTCACTGTTAAATATCATTTTATATACATTTTTTCCAATAATTTTGAAATATGTAACTTCTATATTATGACAATTTAAACACAAATCGAAAATTTACTATATATATCCTTTGTAAATTGTGACGTCAGAAATTTCCGTTTGTAATTAAATTGTGATAATAAAGAAACAATTGAACTTGGAATTATTTCAAAATTACAGGCTTAAACTGCATGTCAAGCTCCTTTCAACAGTGAAAATTTCATGAAAGTCTAATAAGAAATAAGTTCTATAGAATTTTGTAAACAGGGACCGTTTTTACATGAAATGCACACTGACATTTGAAAAGTTGACTCGCTTGGCACTATGATGTTTGTACATGATATAGATGCACTAAGCACTGACCACCATTCAAGGAAGACTGGTGAATAAATGTCAGCTGGCCCCGTTTGCACAACTTAAATTAAATTAAGTAAATAGATATACACAAGAAAACATTGGATAATTATAATATTCAAAACAATATTCACACAAAGAGAAATATCCCAAATGAAATTTTAGATGGTGATCCCTTTCAAATCAATATATTTATTTCATATTTCTTTTTTTTCATAAAATAGATCGAGTTTTGAAACTTTTACCAATAATGATATTGTTCAGATCTCACCCGTGATGTAGATGAGATCACACCTGTGATGTAGACGAGATCACACCTCACACCTGTGATTTAGATGAGATCACGCCCGAGATTTATCAAATTCCAGGTGTGATTCCATCACAGTCTGCCATGATCCCAGCCGTGATTTAGCTGGGATTTGGGTGTGATGTCAGCTAAGATCCCGCCGTGATCCCAATATTCTGCCCCTGCCGTGACTCACTTGAATCTCATGTGTGACTTGCCTGTGATCACAGGTGTGATCACACCATGCATTTTCTCTGGGGAAAACATGGAGATCACTATATGTCAGCTGGCATCTCTTGATTTATCTTTCCCTCTATATGACTTATATAAGTAAGTTTGGGTGCTATTTACAGAGCAGAACATGGTCCCGCTTCCACATCACATGATTCTACTTGTTATGATGAGAGATCACGCTGTAATTGCTTCAGTTTTGAGTGTTATGTTTATAATGTTCTAAAATATTGTAAATGTATCAGGTCTTTCATCTTTCACTTTCTGTTTCTAATTGTTTTTGTGGTTTCAGTCTGTCGTCGGTTTGTCCGTCCATCAATGCCCCTTTTTATGCCCCCAGATCGAGGATCGGGGGGCATATTGTTTTTGTCCTGTCTGTCTGTCTGTCTGTCTGTTTGTCCGAAACTTTAACCTTGTTGACTTAGAATTTTGCAAAATTAAGTTTGAGGAAGCCAATTCTGCTAAATCTTTCATTTGATTTCAATTTGTTTAACATTGAATCAAATTGGATTTGAAACTACCTGATCAAATGAATTATAAACATGGTTAACAATTGCCTTAGTGCTGTACCTTTCACAAGTGTTTGTGACAATCAGCAGGGCAGATAGTCAGGTACATACCTTAGATGATATTTGAAACTCTTCTCTTGAAGTTTTGTTCAAAACTCGCACAAAAAAGAAAGCAGTTATTTTAGCACATATTAGACTGTGATACCAGGTGAGCGATACAGGCTCTTGAGAGCCTCTTGTTTTAGCTCACGTGAGCTTTTGCCATCACTTGGCGTCCGGCGTCCGGCGTCCATCCGTCGTGAACTTTTCATTCAAAGATCTTCTCCTCTGAAACTACTGGGCCAATTGGAACCAAACTTGGTCACAATAGTCCTTAGATGGTCCCTTCCAAAAAAGGTATCCGACAGGTCCGTACCTAATCCAAGGTGGCCGCCAGCGACGAACATAGTTTTAACATTGGACCCTATGGGACAAACATTCAAAGATCTTCTTCTCAGAAACTACCAGTCCAATTATAGCCAAACATAGACACAATGGTCCTTAGATGGCCCCTTCCAAGAAAGGTATCCGACAGGTCCGTACCTAATCCAAGATGGCCGCCAGCGGGGAACATAGTTTTAACATTGGACCCTATGGGAAAGACATTCAAAGATCTTCTTCTCAGAAACTACCTGAGTCCAATTATAACCAAACTTAGACACAATGGTTCTTAGGTGGTTCCATCCAAAAATTGTATCTGGCAGGTCCATACCTCATCCAAGATGGCCACCATCTGGAACATAGTTTTTACATTGGCCCTATTAATTTAAGGGGAACCTCTGCCCAAATTTTTGAATTTTTATTTGAATTGTGGTCCGAATGTTTCAGTTTCAGCATTATGTATTGCCTTGATTATAAGGGGAACCCCTGCTCAAATTTTTTTTGAATGGTGTTCTGTTATGGGTTGTAATGGATGGTGGATCTTTCTGTTGCCATGGAAACCAAACAAGAATACTGTAATTGCAGAAAAAAAGTATTCTGCTAAATTTTATGTTTTGTTTTTCCTATTGGAAATGCCTTTTATCTATGTCAGCCATGGTCCAGGTGAGTGATACAGGCTCTTGAGAGCCTCTTGTTGTGTCCATATAATTATTGTGTCAAGCTCTTTACTGTGTCCACATTCACTTTAAACTACTTTGTTGAAATTTCAGTGGTCGACATGCTGCGGTCGTATCATGCTGCGCTCGGCGTAGCCCTTTATTCAGGTCTGTGCTTTATCCAAGATGGCCGCCAGCGGGGAACTTATTGTTAACATAGGAACCTATGGGAGAACACATTCAAAGATCTTCTCCTCTGAAACTGCATAGTCAATTGGAACCAAACTTGGCCACAATGGTCTTTAGGTGGCCCCCTGCAAAAAAATTGTTTTTCAAATCTGCATTATATCCAAGATGGCCTCTAGCAGGGATCGTTGTTGAACATTGGACCCTATGGGAAAACATTCAAAAATCTTCTCCTCTGAAACTACTAGGCCAGTTGAAACCAAACTTGGCCACAATAGTCCTTAGATTGTCCCTTGCAGATCGGTGCTATTTCCAAGTTGGCCCCCAGCTGGGATCATAGTTTAAACATTGGACCCTATGGGAAAACGCATTCAAAGATCTTCTTCTCTGAAATTAGTGAGCATATTGGAACCAAAAGTGGCAAAAATAGTCTTTAGGATGTCCCCTGCAAAAATTTGTTTTTCAGGTCTGTGCTTTATCCAAGATGGCCGCCAGTGGAGAACTTAGTGTTAACATAGGAACCTATTGGAGAACACATTCAAAGATCTTCTCCTCTGAAACTGCTGAGTCAATTGGAACCAAACTTGGCCACAATAGTCTTTAGGTGGTCCTTTCAAAAGAAAATGTTTTTCATGTCTGCACTTTACCCAAGATGGCCGCCAATGGGGAACATAGTTTAACATTGGACCCTGAAACTGCTTAGCCAATTAGCATCAAATTTGGCCATAATAGTCTTCTGGTGTTCCCCTGCAAAAAAAGTTGTTTTTCAGGTCTGCCCTATATGCAATATGGCTGCCATCAGGGACATCAATTTAACATTGGACCCTATCGGAAAACACTGGAAGATCTCCCCTGAAAGTACTTGACCAATAATAAAAACATACTTGGTCAGAATGGTCCATAGTTTTTCCCGTTTGAAAAATTTGCCCAGAATATCTGCATCGCATTCAAAATGGCCCCAGTGGGGAAAATATGTTTACCTTGAAACCTATCATAAAGCATTCAAAGATCTTCTCCTCTGAAAATATTTAGCCAATTGGAACCAAAATTAGACTTCATGGTCCTTAGATGGTGCCCTTCAAGGAAGGTGACAGTAGGTCTGCACACCCAGTCAAAATAGCTGCCAGTGGTGAACATAGTTTAACTTGAGACAATATAACATTAATGTCTATTAACAAATTTGAAAATGATGCCCTTAAATTAAACATGGGATTATTTCAACTGTATATGTCAGCCATTGTCCAGGTGAGAGATGCAGACTCAGAAGAGCCTCTTGTTTTGGGAAGTGGATTAGCTGCCATTTCTGACTGCTTTCTATGACAATTACATGTAGTATCACAGATATGTAATGACATGTGTCTTTATGTTTCCAGGACAGAAAGTACCTGTTACATGGACATTGTTAGCTGAGACTGCAACTGCAGGGTCCAAGCAGATTAAACTGAAAAATCCTGTTACATGGAAACAGGGAAACAAGATAGTGATAGCATCCACTGGTATGGGTAACTCGGTGATTGAGAATGAAGAACACACAATAGGAAACATAGCTTCAGATGGAATCAGTATTACATTAGAGGAAGAATTAGAGTATACACATCTTGGTTTGGAAGAAACCATTGATGGCATCACCCTGGAATATAGAGCAGAAGTTGGCCTGTTGACGCGTAATGTTCTGATAAGGGGATCTATACATGATGAGTGGAATGACAAGATTGAGGCTTGTCAAGCAGGGTTTAATCCTGGTAAGTTAGCCTTTTGACATGTACTGTTCTGATAAGGAGATCTATACATGATGATTGGAATGCCAAGATTGAGGCTTGTCCAGCAGGGTTTAATGTTGGTAAGTTGGAGTGTTGACACGTATTGTTCTGATAAGGGGATCTATACATGATGAATGGAACTACAAGATTGAGGCTTGTCCATCAGGGTATAATGTTGGTAAGTTGGCCTGGTGACATGTAATGTTCTGATAAGGGGATCTATACATGATGAGTAGAATGACAAGATTGAGGCTTATCCAGCAGGGTTTAATGTTGGTAATGAGGAGTGTTGACACGTAATGTTCTGATAAGGGGATCTATACATGATGAGTGGAACGACAAGATTGAGGCTTATCCAGCAGGGTTAAATGTTTGGTAGTTGGCCTGTTGACACGTAATGTTCTGATAAGGGGATCTATACATGATGAGTAGATTGACTACACATGATGAGTAGAATGACAAGATTGAGGCTTGTCCATTAGGTTTTAATGTTGGTAAGTTGGACTGTTGACATGTAATGTTCTGATAAGGGGATCTATACATGATGAGTGAAATGACAAGATTGAGGCTTGCCAGATATGTTTCGGGTGTGTAGGTTAAATATAATAGAGAATAATATTCTTAAGACACTAGAAGGGAGAGCATGAAAAAATCCTAAATGAAGGGCACTACATTACATAGATGATTCAGAAGGATGGTTCCAAAAAAAATGTATTTTTCTGTGAATTGTAATGACATAATGCAAAACAGTGTGACAGTCATGCCTTATATATTCATGAGAAAAGTTATTTAATTGTGAAACTTCTGTGATAAATCATGTCTTGTCCTTCTCTAGGGAAGACATGATTGGTTGTCTGTTTTCATGTTGTCCTGTCCCCAAGATGTATGACAAAATATAGCTATGCTCAAAGACAAAAATGATGTTTTTCCCATAGGGCTCTCTTTACTCTTTAAACATAAATTTGCCTTTTTCAATTTGAATAAAAATAATGCCTTGATTTAAGGAGGATTACTTAGATGTAAACATGTTATTGGTCCATCACTTTTTTTTTCAGATTGGCCAACAAATAAATTTATCAGAGTTTATGTGAAATTATATTTATTTTTATACGACTGCAAAAATTTTGCGGTCGTATTATGTTATGGCGCAGTCGTCGGTGTCGGCGTCTGTGGCCAGCATAACTTTGTTTCTAGTGGACGGATCATCTTCAAATTTCAGTATGTGGTTTCTTGACATAATGGCTATCCCGGGTTTTAATTTCGGCTTTATGGCCCCACCCGTTTTAGAAAAAGGGGCCAAAAAGGGGTAAAATTGGGTATTTTTGTGTCTGTGGACAGCATAACTTTGGTTCCAGTGAACAGTTCATTTTTGAATTTTAGTATGATGTTTCTTGGCACATGTTTTAGCCCGGGCTATAATTTTATGTTCCTGGCCCCGCCCGTTTTAGAAAAAGGGGCCAAAAGGGGTTAAATTGGTTGTTTTCACATATTTGACTGTAGAATCTTTATTATTTATCGGATTTTATTGGGGTTTCTTTCAGTAAACTCCTTAGAAAATTTCCAATCGGGATTATGCCAACGGATTTCACGTGGCATGTACCGTTCACGAGATAAATGGGGCCCAAAAGGGGCGAATTTCAAAAATTTCATTTTTTTATTTTTAGTCCGATTTTGATGCAATTTTTTCCAAAGGATTCCAAATGAAAAATTATCGTAGTGCTCTACTTTTAGATTTTTGGTAACTTGTTTCCTTACCCAGCTATGAGGGGCCGAAGGGGGCCAAAATCATAAATTTACAGATAACCAAAAAATTTAATTTTTCATCGGATTTCCATGGGATTTTTTTCTTTGGATTCCTCTTGATGTAAGCTTTCAGTCAACGGATTTGGCGTAGCTCTTACTGTTTCCGAGCTATGAGGGGCTGAAGGGGCCAAAATTGTAAATTTACAGATAACATAAAATTTTATTTTTCTTCAGATGTCGATGGGATTTTTTTCTTTGGATTCCTCTTGATGCAAGCTTTCAGTAGTATGACAACAGATTTGGCGTAGCTGTTACTGTTTCGGAGCTATGAGGGGCTGAAAGGGGCCAAAATTGTAAAGTTACAGATAACCTAAAATTTTTATTTTTCATCAAATTTCGATGGGATTTTTTTCTTTGATTCCTCTTTATGTAAGCTTTCAGTTATATGTCAGCGGATTTGGCGTAGCTCTTACCGTTTCCGAGCTATGAGGGACCGAAGGGGGCCAAAATCGTAAATTTACAGATAACCTAAAAAAATTATTTTTTGTCGGATTTCGATGGGATTTTTTTCTTTCGATTCTACTTGATGTAAGCTTTCAGTGGTATGTCAAAGGATTTGACGTAGCTCTTGCCGTTCCCGAGCTATGAGGGGCCGGAGGGGGCCAAAATCGTAAATTTACAGATTACCTTAAATTTTTATTTTTCATCGCATTTCGATGGGATTTTTTTCTTTTGATTCCTCTTGATATAAGCTTTCAGCATCATGTCAATGGATTGGGCGTGGCTCTTACCGTTTCTGAGCTATAGAGGGTCAAAGAGGAATCATAAGGAGTCATAAGTGCTAATTTTTATTTTCCGTAGTTTGTGTCCAGCTAATTACTCGGTCAATCTCCTTATTGCTTCCATCTAATTATTGTGTCAAGCTCTTTCCTATGTCCATACTCACTTTAAATAACACTTTTTCAAATTTCAGTGGACGACATGCTGTGGTCGTATCATTCTGCGCTCAGCGTAGCCCTTTATTATCATGATTATCATATATTTAGTTATAAATACAAGAATTCTGCATGTGTAATACAACGTCATGTTTCGTCCTGTATCTTCACCTGTGATGATATCGATATCAGTCACGGCTGCTACCCTTTATTACACACCTAAAAATTCTGTATCAAAGGTCACGTGTTATTTTAATTAGAAAACTACTAAGACCTTTGTTCTTTTTCAAATATATGATAAACAGTATATGACATGGGTAAATCCATATTATATGCTGTATCAACCCTCAACCAATATCATCCCTCAGGCAAGCCTTCGGGATGATATTGACATCTTGGGTTGATACAGCATGTAATACGGATTTACCCATGTAATATTCTATATTTAATTTGAAGGCTTTCATCTTTTCTAGTTTGAAGATATGGAGTAAATAACAATGATATTATAGACCAAAAAAAAAACAAACAAACAAACAAAAAACCAAAAATAATCCAATAATAGCAAAAATATCTATACCAACAACCAATGGTGTTTTGACTTAGAAGCTGACAGAGAGGTCATCCATCTGGAGAATGTTCAGCTTAATCGAGCAACAATTATAAATAAGTTGTATTTCTTATTTCAGGATAATTTCAACGCCAGTTTTATCCAGCAACAATCATGAATTATAATCCTTTATTTCAGGACAATTTGCAGTTCAAACCTGTTTCCAAGGAAGATTTGGTGAGGAAATAGGTTATGACCAGTTTGGGGCACAAATAATATTACATCCTCCTAGTCATCTGTCACAAGCTGCACTTCTTCATATTGACCATGTAGAACTATTTTATGTTGGCCAGGCTTACCGTCGAGGACGCTATCCAATTCATTTTCATATCACAGGAGATTCCAGTGATTCCTACGTGAAAGGATGTGCAATACACAAATCATTTAACAGAGCAGTCAACATTCATGGCGCCCATAATGTTTTAGTGGAACATAATGTTGTCTATGACATTTTGGGTGGGGCTTTGTTCCTTGAAGACGGGATAGAAACGAGAAATATTTTACAGTATAACATGGTTGTTGGAGTTAAAGGAACCTCCAGTTTGAGGAATGACGATGTTACAGCAGCAGGGTTATGGGTGACCAATCCAAATAATAAAATACAACATAATAATGTGGCAGGAGGCACTCACTTTGGGGTTTGGTACAGAGCAGAGGATACTCCTAGGGGACCCTCCAAAACAGATGCTATAAACCCAAATCATGAAAAATTGGATATATTTACTAACATTACAGCTCATTCTCTAGGTTGGTTTGGATTGTGGATATTTGAAGAGTACTTTCCAAGAGATAATGATAAGAAATCTGGTTCACCAGTCCCAGCAGTGTTTTCTGGTTTGACTGCTTGGCATTGTGAAAAATGTGCAGAGTTTGTTATGTCAGGTGCCCTTCAGTTCATAGATTCATTTTGTGTCAACAACAAAATTGGTCTTGTGATGAAACGAGTTACAGAAGGTCCATACTACAGTGATGAAGGAGCCATAGCCACAGATATATTTATCTATGGTGCTTCACCTTTGCTGCAATCTAGACCGTCTCCTACTGCCATAGAATTGCCTTTGAGTCACAGGTTTGTATGCTTTTTATTAACTTTTTATACCCAATACAATAGTTACCACATGTTTAATGTTTTTGAGTCTTCAGTCTGATTGTACATCAGTTTAGTTGTCATTGATCCTCTAAAACTTCTCAACAGTTTCACAAAACTTTTATAGCTATTGAGGAAATAATGTGTAGATGTGAATATTAAATGGCAATTATGATTCAATATTATTTCTGTGAATTATGCCCCTTTCCAATTTTGAACTTTCACCACATTACTACTGAAACAGTCTCCTAAAACTAACATTGCAGAATTTGTACTTTATAAAAAGATATTGGGTACATACACATATATACAGAAAATTTTGATTAAATGTTATTCTACAAGAGTTGTGTTGCTTCATAGGAACTTATTTGACCTGAAAATGGATTTTGGCCATAATATAAAGAGGTCAGCACAAGTCATCAAAAATATCTCAATATAAAGTGACATGTGATATGTGACACCTTTGATATATTTTGTTTCTAATGCATTGAAGTTTAGAGGTGCTGGAAATGTGATCTTTCTTCTCCTATCTTTCATATTTACCATTAAGAGAGGCTCATGCAATTTATTTTGTATTTGGAGTTTTTAGATAACATGGCCTAAAGGATCTATTTTTTGCTATTATATAATTATATGGTATCTAGGCTGTTGTATTACGTTTATATATGGAACATGAGGTCCCTTTCATGTTATCATGCAAATAAATTTGTAAAAAAGTTTATTGCACTTGTGTATTTTTGGCATTCATATAGAGAAATCTGTGAAATCACAAATCATGTCTATTTTTTTTTTTAGGGAATTTTCACAAATCACATACCCACAAATGGCCTTATTATTGATCACCTAGAACTTTTCCAGTCTTTCTTGAAGATTGAAGTAAACTTGGGTTGAATCGTCACCTGGGTGACTTGTACTTGGTGACTGGGTGGTTTGTACTTTCCCTTTAAAAAAAATAATTTTTTTCCTCAATATTCTACCCTCAAGAAGTTCTGGGATTTGCCTGCCTACGATAGTAGGGCCATATAGTGTTAGGGTCTGTTTCTCCGTCAATTCGTCCGTCTGTCTGTCAATCCCAAGTTAGATTTACTTACATTTTGATTTTTTTTTTTTGTAAAAGAGTTATCCTGTTATGATGAAACTTTATATGAGAACACAAAAAAACATAATAAAAATTTACCCCTGCAATTAACTTCATGCTTCACTGGTCATGTGGAAAAAGTGTGATAGTACAAGGTTCACCCACAGGTTTTTTTGTTTTTTTTTGTGAAGGATGTATGCTATTATTATTTAACTTTATATGAGAACACATTAACAAAAATCTGTGAAGGATGTATGCTATTGTCAATAAACTTTATATAATAAAAACACATTAGGGTCTAATTAAACAAAAATCATAATGAAAATTTATCCTTGCTACCAACTTCATGCTTCATTAATCTTGGAAAAAGGGGGGTAGTATGAGATTTTATCCACAGGTTGAAGTTTTTTCCATGAAGGATGTATGCTATTATCATGAAACTTTATATAAAAACACCTTAAGGTATAATTAAACAAAGAGCATAATAAAGATTTATCCATGCTACCAACTTCATGCTTCACTGATCATGGGAAAAAGGGGGATAGTATGAGATTTAAGTTTTTTTTCTGTGACGGATGTACGCTCTTATGATGAAACTTTATATAAATACACATTAGGATGAAAATAAACAAAAACTTAATAAATATTTCCTCATGCCACCACTTCATGCTTCACTGATCATTGAAAAAAGGAGGATAGTTTTAGTTTTATCCATAGGTTTTAAGTTTCTTTTCTGGGAGGGATGTATTCTATTATCATTAAACCTGATGCCTTACTGATCACAAAATACAATATTGTTCAAAACCGTTACGAGGCGGGGCATTGTGTCCGTTAGACAGATATTCTTGTAAAATCCCAATAAAGAGAGGAAATAACACTATGATATTTAAATTGTGAAAAGTTTTTGTTGCTAGTAATTATTCATATTTCAGAGAAAAATTCCTAAGATTTTCCTAGAATTCTTTTTCTTACAAGTGCCTATACATTTCTGATATGAATTTATCAATTTTCTTATTCACTTCAAAAATCAGTGAATTTAAAAATAACAATATCATATGTCACAGATTATAAAATTTCTGTCCACCATAAAATGAAAATGAATAAAAGATATTAAACATCAGAAAATCTTTCATGACAGTAAGAAATTTTATCTTTTCTTGTATTGAGCACAGCGAAACAAGAGGATAAGACGTAGTGTTTGTTACACAAGTGAAATATATCCTTATCTTTAAATTTGATAGAATTTAATAGCGTATTTCTTCTGTAAACTACAAATAATCATGTGGAAACCTATATTTAGGAGCAGAGTAATGCCACCATTTTATTTTTCTTTTCATTGTGATATCAGATATTCTATTACATCTGTGGTAAAAGTAAGACAGAACTTCTCATTGGTTATTTATCTGTGGAAGTTAAAAGTTGCATAAATCAATCTTCCATTGGTCATCTGCCACTGTAAACAATCATTTAACTGAAGAAATCTCCAGGACTATAAATCTCCATTTACAATAACATGAAATAAAAACTTTGTTATATAACCAATATTGTATGAAATTGAAATATATTATCACATTGAATGAACATAACCAATCTCTATTTCTAGCTAACATAGAAATTAAGTACATATTTTGTATATACATGTCAGAAATATGTTAATTGCAGCTTACTTTTTATTGATATTAATAGATATTTGGTGAAGAATATCAAGATTAAAGGATACAACCAGGCAGGGGCAGTTGCATTTAAGATAGCTGAAATAACAGGACTAAGTGGTCCTGACAATGGAGGATTTACCTATTATACTGAAAATCTCACATTTGAAGACGTCACAACTAAAGTACAGTTTAACCATGAACATAATGGTGTATTTAATGACAAGGATGGTTCTCTGATTGGTGATGTAGCAAAGGCTGGTTGGTCGGTTGTACCTCATAAAGAAATACTGCCAGGATCCCCCGTCTGTGTACAATTACCGGGATTCACTCCTGCAGGTCAGACACAAGCCGTAGCCTGTGATCAAAGTATCAGTTTTACCAGATTCTCCTTTAACAAGGTGAAGCCAGATTCCTTGAACTTCAAAAAGGCCCAGATGACAGACATGTCTGATGACCAAGGGAGAAAAACCATAAGTACATGGCAAAAGAAAAGAGTTACACACCCCAAAGGATGGATGTTTGACTTGATAAAAAATAGAAAATATCATCTAGATTTTGATAATAATGAACATGTTACAAATATCAGTTTTGCAGGCAGATTTGATTTATTTGAGGTAGGTTTCGATTTTAAATAGAGTTAGAAATATTTACAACAGCTCCTTCATTATAGTGGAGCTTAATTTTCTAGTCTGAAGAGTACACAGGTTTTCTTGTAGAAATTTTACTTTCTTGTAGGAATTAAACACAGGTTTCCCTGTGGAACTTTTACTTTCTGGTGAAAATTGGGACATAGGTTTGCCTGTGGAACTTTTACTTTCTGGTGAAATTGGGACATAGGTTTGCCTGTGGAACTTTTACTTTCTGGTGAAAATTGGGACATAGGTTTGCCTGAGGAACTTTTACTTTCTGGTGAAAATTGGGACATAGGTTTGCCTGTGGAACTTTTACTTTCTGGTGTAAATTGGGACACAGGTTTCCCTGTGAACTTTTACTTTCTGGTGAAAATTGGGACATAGGTTTGCCTGTGGAACTTTTACTTTCTGGTGAAAATTGGGACACAGGTTTCCCTGTGGAACTTTTACTTTCTGGTGAAAATTGGGACATAGGTTTGCCTGTGGAACTTTTTGTTTCTGGTGGGAATATGGGTTCATGTTTTTCCTGTTTAATTATTAGTTTTTGTTTGGAATTGGTTATTGAGTTTACCTGTGGAACTATTAGTTTTTGTATGGAATTGGTATATGAGTTTACCTGTGGAACTATTAGTTTTTGTATGGAATTGGTATATGAGTTTACCTGTGGAACTATTAGTTTTTGTATGGAATTATGAGTTTACCTGTGGAACTATTAGTTTTT
>MJUU01073237.1:0-11690 GCA_002080025.1 Modiolus philippinarum | reverse complement strand
ATTGACTAGCAGTATATGAATATTTTTCCCGAACTGTTTTTCTTGCCTTTCGATTGGATAAAAATCTGATGATAATACAGAATGGGTTCGTGTATCACTTAAGTATTCAAAATTTTAAAACTTTTTGAAATTTTATTATTATTTTAGATTTTTTACCAAAAATCTAGACTATCAAAATTTCCAAATAAAAAAAAAAGTTTAAAATTTTGAATTTTTAACCAAATTATTAAAATTTTCAAATTCTTAAACTTTTACATTTTTGGACATTTGATCAATTTTGAAATTTTTAATCTGAACTTATATTTTTGATTATTTCGCTTTTCAAAAGTTTCGAGTTTTCGATTTTTGACTATAAATACAAAACTTATAAAAATCACTGATAGAATACGGTAATTTCCGGAATATGGGCTACTGGCTTGTTTTATCAACAATCTACAAACCCCCCTTCACCGTGCCAGAAGAATATTTCAGTTTTAATCTTGAGTTAAGTTATACGAGAGGACTATGGTGGACAGGGAACAGGGAGACTAATCTACTTTTGTGTGCCCTTTTAAAAGTATCGACGAAGGTATACAGATCTGTGTGTCAATTATCTCTGCGTCGATTAAGATAATTTTTCTAGCTTTAAAAAGTATATTACATGAAGGTGGGTCCCTATGGTATAAACGGGAAGCGGGATTTGGCTTTTTTTTATGTGTATAATAATACCTTTTAATATACCTTCGTCTTAAATCATCATATTTTGGACATTTTAGAATGAAATGAAACTCATCCTATATATCATTTTGGTCACAAAAAATACATAAACGTTCTATCCCAGGTTGTTGTATAAATCTACCACTTTCAATATTAAGTTTATGGGAACACAATCTGTACTTTGATAAATACTTAATACACTGCACAGACAAACATTTTGTAAGATAAACTGTATGGACGGATCCAGGATCTTAAGTTAGAGGAGGTGCAAATGAAATAAAGGGCTACGCCGAGCGCGGCGTGATACGACCGCAGCATGTCGAATACTGAAATTTGAACAAGTGTAATTCAAAATGAATGAAGACACAGTAAAGATACCGTTATTAAATGGACCCAGAAATTATCTGCACACAAACTAAGGAAAATAAAAATTAGCTCTTATGATTCCTTATATAGATTAGGAAATGGTAAGAGATATGTCAAATTGGTCAACAGTCAACATACTACTTTAACTATACATCACTATAAGAGGAATTCGAAGAAACAAACCTAGTAAAATCCAACAACAGATTTTACATATTTTGAAAATTGCAATTTCTGCCCCTTTGACCCCTTATAGCTCGGAAATCGTAAGAACTACGCCAAATCTGTAAATATGTATCAGCAAATTTGCAATTTTGGCCCCTTTCTGCCCCTCATAGCTGGGAAAGGAAACAAGTCACCAAAAATATAATAGTTGAGCGCTATATTAATTCTTCATAAGGAATCTAATGAAAAAAAATGCATCAAAATCGGACGAAAAATGAAAAAAAAAGATTTTTTAGATTTCCCCGCTTTGGGACCCATTTATCTCATAAACGGTAAATGTGACATGAAATCCGTTGTATACTACCGATTGGTAATTTCCTCAGGAGCACACTGAAAGAAACCCCATCAAATCCGATAAATGATAAATATTCTAAGCACAATATATGAAAAAACCTAATTTTGCCCTTTTTGGCCCTTAAAAAAACGGGCTGGGCCACAATAAACAAAACCCAACCTTCCTTTTATGACAAGGAACATTATGTTAAAATTTCATAAGGATTGATCGACTAGAACTGAAGTTATCGCACGGAAACGAAGAGTCTACAGACNTTTTTTTTTGCGGTCGTATAAAAAGGAAATAGCATAGCAGTGCGATATATATTCAAGAATTCCTGTTTTGATATAGAATGACAAAGTCCAAAAATGGCATGAAAAAATTCCCAAGATATAAAGCTAAAAAACAAAAATTAAGAAAAACAAATCACATGGTACTCATCTACATCTTTTATTGAAGCATTCCTGCAAGTTCGATTTAAAAATATACCAAGCAGTTTAGGGGGAGTTGCTGACAATGGCGGACATACATTTGTATGATACTCTAATAAGCCAAATAACAAAATACCGAAGTTACTGTAACTTTAGTTTCTGCATATATGCATTTCGATAACTTATGTCTCTTGAGTGCAGATCCAATCAAAATATTTGAAAATCCATAAATCCTAAAACGATGAAGGCCAAAGATAATTAGAAAATCAAAATTAAAGAAAAAAAATTGCATTTTGTATATCTACAATATATTGAAGCATTCCTGCAAGTTTGCTTATAAGTACCAAGCGGTTTAGAAAGAGTTGTGGATTATTGAGGCATACCCTAAGACTCCAATAATCTAGAAAGAAAATATGAAAAGAGAATCAAAATTATAGACAAAATGTATGGTGCACATATGCAATATATACTGAAGCATTCCTGCAACTTTGGTTGGAAAGTACCCAGCAGTTTAAGAGGCGTTGTAGATAATGTTGAACTAGAGGCTCAGAGACTGAGCCTGTATCGCTCAACTGACAAATTGCTTCTATGCCATGCATGACCAAAAAAGATGTATTTTAGCAATGGGCTCAAATAATGTTTTGCTAATGTTCTCAATTAACATCTGTTTTTTTATCCTATTGAAATAAGTAATTTTTGCAAAGGACCTTCTATACATTTAATTAAATTTGCTTGAATAGTTTCAAAAATGATGAAAAGGATGGTTTTCTATTACCACGCTCTCTATATATAATGTTAAACTATGTTCTGCACTGGAGGCCATGTTAATTGTCGGATTGAAGTGAAATTTTTGTTAAGTACCTTTTGTAAAGGACGGGTGTCGCTAGCGGGACAGGACATGCTTACCCTTCCGAAGCACCTGATGTCACTCCCGGTTTTCATGGGAGTTCACACTATGAGTGCCTTAGTTTTTGGTGTCGTCTTTTTATTTCCGTGCATTGTACCTGTCTCACGTCCTTGTTTTGTCTTTGTTGTTTTTGCCATGTCTTTTGATTTCGATTTTAGTGGTCTTTGCTTCCCTTGTTTCTTCGGTATTCTACTGCCGTTGTTCCGTGCATCATTCATGTAAAGTTTTGTTAAATTTGCTTCCGCATACTAACGGGAGAAGGTGAAAATGTGATCTTTCCAATAGGGGCCAATGTTAAACCTAAGTTCCGTGCTGGCGGTAATGTTTTTTATCGGATCGGAACGAAATAAGCAATCTTTTTAATGACCTTTAATACATCATTCCTGTAAAGTTTGGTTGAAATTGCTTCAACTGTTTCAGAGGAGAAGATGAAAATGTGAGTTCCCATAGGGTCCAATGTTAAACCTAAGTTCCGTGATGGCGGCCATGTTTTTTATCCAATCGGAAAGAAATGAGCAATCTTTGTTAAGGACCTTTAGTACATCATTCCTGTAAAGTTTGGTTGAATTTGCTTGAATGGTTTCAGAGGAGAAGATGAAATTGTGATTTTCTCATATAGGGGCCAATGTTAAATTATATTATAATGTTCCGTGCTGGCAGCCAAGTTTTTTCATCCGATCAGAAACATATGAGCAACCTTTGTTAAGAACCTTCTGTACACCATTCCTGTAAAGTTCGGTTGAATTTGCCTCAGTGATTTCAGAGATGATGAAAATGTGATTTTCCCACAGGGTCCAACGTTTAACTATGTTCCGTGCTGGCGGCCATGTTTTTTATCGGATCAGAACAAAATGAGCAATCTTTGTTGAGGACCTTTAGTATATCATTCCTGTAAAGTTTGGTTAACTTTGCTTCAGTGGTTCCGGAGGAGATGATGAAAATCTGATTTTCCCCATAGGGTCCACTTTTAAACCTAAGTTCCGCGCTGGCCGCCCTGTTTTTTGTCAGATCGGAATGAAATGAGCAATCTTTATAGAGGACTTCTAACACATTATACCTGTAAAGTTTGGTTGAATTTTCTTCAGTGGTTTCAGAGGAGAAGATAAAAATGTAAAAAGTTTAATGGACGGACGGACAGACGGACGCCAAGCGATGGGAATAGCTCACACTGACCCTTTTGGTCAGATGAGCTAAAAAATTTAGTTTTAAAGACAGATGGACGGACGCAGGACGAGGGACAGTGATCCGTATGTGTCGATCCTGCACTAGGTGCAGGCCACACAAAAAGTAACCTATATTAGCTCACCTACTCCGAAGGTCAAAAATCAACAATTAGCCTCACTATGACCTTTTGCAAGCATAAGCATGTGATTTTGACAGTGAACTAAACACCCCCCCCCTAAAAACATAATTGTGCAAGAACAACAAGAAAATACAGAAGTGTATTAAAAGGTGTGCTCGATATGGCTAAATCCCTAGATATGTGTATTGTAAACATTTTCACACTTTTTCTTGGCGTTAATCTCATTTATTATACCTCATTATTATACCTGGGTATATGAACATTACTACTAAAATTTCTAAAATAAAATTACTATTTTTCACACTTTTCAATTTTGTAACCATTTACCGGTCAGTAGTTTCTCATGCTATTGACTAGCAGTATATGAATATTTTTCCCGAACTGTTTTTCTTGCCTTTCGATTGGATAAAAATCTGATGATAATACAGAATGGGTTCGTGTATCACTTAAGTATTCAAAATTTTAAAACTTTTTGAAATTTTATTATTATTTTAGATTTTTTACCAAAAATCTAGACTATCAAAATTTCCAAATAAAAAAAAAAGTTTAAAATTTTGAATTTTTAACCAAATTATTAAAATTTTCAAATTCTTAAACTTTTACATTTTTGGACATTTGATCAATTTTGAAATTTTTAATCTGAACTTATATTTTTGATTATTTCGCTTTTTAAAAGTTTCGAGTTTTCGATTTTTGACTATAAATACAAAACTTATAAAAATCACTGATAGAATACGGTAATTTCCGGAATATGGGCTACTGGCTTGTTTTATCAACAATCTACAAACCCCCCTTCACCGTGCCAGAAGAATATTTCAGTTTTAATCTTGAGTTAAGTTATACGAGAGGACTATGGTGGACAGGGAACAGGGAGACTAATCTACTTTTGTGTGCCCTTTTAAAAGTATCGACGAAGGTATACAGATCTGTGTGTCAATTATCTCTGCGTCGATTAAGATAATTTTTCTAGCTTTAAAAAGTATATTACATGAAGGTGGGTCCCTATGGTATAAACGGGAAGCGGGATTTGGCTTTTTTAAGAGAGCTGGAAACGGGATCTTGGCAAAAAAGTACATGTAAAATGGAATAGGATGTCCAGCGTTCATGGAACGGGAACCGCTGGAAATTTAGCCTGTGAAACGGAAAATAGCGGTCTCTTCAAGCATCTTTGTAAAATATTTTTCTGCCCGTGAGACGGGAATGTGAAGAAAAATTAAGGGGATTTCGTTTTAGGGACTCTATTGAGACCCCGATGAAGATATCTTCACCGTTCATTCCAACTTTGTCCTTTTGGAAGGCAGGATCCCGGGAATAAGGGTTATTCTAAAAGGGTATAATTAAATCCAAATCAGATGTTAAAAACGGTAATGGAACAACTCTTTTACTCCTCGGAATGAGATGGTATATATCTTGTGGCCACGAGATGAATAAAAATGCACATGTCCCGTCCATGCTTCCGTATATTTTATCTTTAGATATTGATTCATGTCTAGTGAATATAGAATGGTTCTGATTTGTTTAGAATCATTTCGTCATGTAAGTGTTACAGGCCCAGTCTATGAGATCACACCTCTAGTTACTGTGCAAATAGCATTTTTGAAAGTTTTGCCCATTTAAAGTATTATCGCAATATCTAAAAATGGAGCCGTTGGAAACTGTGTGATTTTATCGAGCTGCATTGTCTCTGTTCATATGTAATATTCTCAATTTTATTGCATTTCCCGGAACTTGTTATCTTGGATTTTGGACAAAATCTGTTATTACTGATCAATCTGATTGTACTAAAGATTAAAATACATACGCTTAAGAGGGAAGTTTTAAAAAACGTTCATAATCTCTGCCAAAGACTGGAATCATCACAAAAATACTTTATTTAACGGTTTTCGATGTCCAAATGGCTTCAGGTTTACATCCCGTTCGAAAGACGGGTTGTGTATTTGTACATTCCGCAGCCATGGTAGGCTATTTGTATAACACGCATACTCTGCAGGTCTGCTAAGCCGCCTATTTCACCCCGATACTCGCAGTGCTGCTTTTTTTTATTTATCAAAATATTTTGATATATTATGCTTTTGATTTATTGATTGATTGATGTTTTACGCCAACTTCAACAATATTTCAAAAAAAAAATCAATAGGTTATATAGTATCAGGGTGTGAGGGACGGAGAAAAGTTGAATGTAAAATTATGTCGCTGTATAAGGGGCGAAGGTAAAAAACAGTTAATATTAACTTCAATTTAAGTCACTCCATTATTTTGAGAAGAAATGTGAAATTCACACTATAAAAATGCCTTAAAGAATAAAGCAGTGACAAAACTGTATGTAGTACATCAATTAGGTGTGAATTTCTGATGATTGGGATTAATGAGGAAATAACAGTTGCATGATTACATGGACAAATAACAGTTAATTGATCAAATGATCCTACCAGTATGTGCATACTTAGATAAAATTTGTTGTGGATGATTAAAGAAGTCGATAATGTGATTTTGGCAGCTTTACAGAAACATTAGTATCGGTGAAGTAATTTTATGCTTTCCCTTACCAAATAATGTTCATAGATAACGGTAATTAAAAATGAAAGTATAAATAAGATATTTCACGCCTATATCTGATTATATCAAGTTAACATGTTAATCTTAATTTTCTTGAAAAAGACATTACCCGGTATCAAAAGTAAAAGAATTGAATTAAGTATTATACAGAGAAGAAACTGATTCTTAATGATATGCACTATTGGGAAATATTTTCATTAAAAACTGAAAAACTCGATCCGATGTTCAATCTATCGTTTGCCGATGTATTCCAGAGCTGTATGTCTACAGAGCTGACCAGGTGTGTCAGGTAGTGGTTCGGGCTATGCCCAGTCTATGCTAGGTAGTCAGGTCATCGAAAGTCTGGCCTCGAACAAACTGTAGACAAATTTGTGGAAAAACGACACTTTTCATGCAGTATTAGACTCCTATATTTCCAATATGGAAAAACCTCCTCAAAAGGCAGTATAGAAAACTAAATTTCCTGCCCCTACCCATTTATCTCTGTTACTCTTTAATTAAAAAAAAAAAGGATAACAGTTTTTGTCTTGGTTGTCCCTTACACCCTTATTAAACGTTTCCTTTAACTTTTTGGATTGATTTATTTGTTATCAACCCGATACTGATGTAGCTGAAATATTGATCATAGGCGTTAAATCTAATTAACTAATCAATCAAATGAAAAGAAAGAACTCATCAAACGGGTTTCGGTAGATCAAATAAGGAGGCTTGTTTAAGGGGATCCCAATATCCCATATCCCAGTAAGTCTGGACGAAAATATCCCTTTGAAAATTGAAGATATCCCATTAATTATTGAAATATCCCGTTTTCCATTGTCAATATATCCCATATCCCGATACTTTTTGTCTCAAATATCCCATATCCCATGAACAAAAGTGGTAAATATCCCGTATCCCAATATACCCTAAACAAGCCTCAATAAGGACATGCTTTGCATTTTGTTTGTATGGAATTTTATGTAGTTTTGGTAACCGATACACAAGAATATGGAGATTTTCATTACTCATATTTAGGTAAACTTCAAAAAAAGAAGTGTCGCAGAACATCTTTCGTAAACTAACTTTGTTCTGATATTTGTTCAAAAGCTTTGACATAATGAGTGGTACCGTGTCTCACGTTCTGAAACAGAACATCACACATATACTTTCTGTTTGTCCATAACTTAGATTTTCTTCCATTATAGATCATTATAGCCATTTGTTGCAATTCAAAGATTTCTCAGCATGTGTACGTAGTAATGATTTGATACTTGGTCTGAACTTTATATGATATGTAACTTGCAATGTTTAATTTTACAATATTTTGTTCAAAGATAATGAGTATCTAACTCTCGCATAGCTCTGTCCTTAGCTGTTTACTATTTAAACCCTATTGGTAATTAATGTTCCGTATAAGATTTTACACACGTCGAAATGCGCATATGCAGAATCTAAAATAAGAGTAACTTTGGTATTTTGTTATGTAGTACAGTGTCTCTCCTTTTCAAGTCCGTCATATCTACTTACCGATAACATTAATTGATTTTTTTCCTTGATGTCCATATTCGTATTGTGTCCACACTCGTACCATGCTGTCGCCTGTATTGAGTCAATACTCACTTTTATTTGGACTTACCATATTAATTCATGGTTCAACGAGCGGCGGTATACATGTAAGACCATTTCATTCGGCGGCAGCTCTTGTCAAAGTTTGTTGTTTTCTTGCCTGAAAAATCTTTGTTTTTCTCATGATACTTAGGTCACCAGACCCCCCGCCGTAAAGACCACCTCGCACGCGAGGTGGGCTCTTTGTTGGTGGGGCGCGTCGTCAATCCACATGACCTTATTTTGCTTGCACATTATTTTGAACTCAGCTAAGCCCCTGTAACATAAATAGCAAGGACGAAACCAGGGGTCGTACATAGTCACTGGCGAAACAAACAGAACATGATACAAACACTGCAAAAAAGTATAGGACAGGTCGGTAGGTCTACGGGTCATTAGTTCTACGAGTCGACAGGTCTACGGATCTTTACACTGTAAAAATGGTGTTTAGATTTAAAACACAACCCTAAACACTTTTTTTGTGTTCGTTTTTAAGCACCTAAACATGTTTAGTAGCAAAGAAAGATTTTATGTCTGGAACATGTTTAGATATTAGGTGTTTAGATCTAGACATGTTTAGACTTATTATGTTTTAGTTGAACTTTTATTTACTTGGAATTGGGGGGAGTTTTTATTTAATCAAAAAATTAGTCTTCTCTTCAGTCTTGTTCGGGGAAGCTGTCGACACTCCAATCCATAAGTGCAGCTTCCATTACCTAAATAGACATAAAAAGAAAATTAAACATTCTTAAAATATTCACGACAAACTAGTATTCAGTCGCTTCAAATAAAATAATGGTTGTATTAAATAAATGCATATATTATGAAACATTCTTTAAAACATTCCCTAGAAATCAAAAGTAGTTACATGTACATGAGAATGGGAGGTCATTGTAAAAATCAAAGCAACGAATAAAAAAATATAAAGAAGAATTAATAAATCAATAAGTATTAAACTTATTAAACATAAATAAAGTCAAGATGATTTGTGTTTCTAAACATGTTTAATTTCTAAACGTGTTTAGCTTTAAACACGTTTTAACCATAAAGTGTTAAGGATTTATTCAAACACATTCCTAAACATGTTTTAAAAGTGTTTAAAATCTAAACACCGTTTTTACAGTGTAGTGTTTCTTGTCTGTCTGCCGACCTGTCGACCTGACGAAGTGCTTGTTAGGGTTTGGGTTTAGGTATGGAATAGAGTTAGTGTTAGAGATATGGTTAGGGCTAGAGTTGGGAAATGTTAGGGTTTGTGTTACGTATATACCTGAAGACCTGCAGAAATGACAACCTGCCCACCTGCTGACATGCTAGTTTTATTCTTCCTAGGATTTGGGATAGGGTTAGGGTTACGGTATGGGTTAGGATTAGTGTTATGGCCCTGTCACACTATAACGCATAGCACCAACGTGTGCCCAGCGTGTGAGAATATTTTCGTACACGCTTGTGTGCGTTGTATAAGTAAGAGGCACATTCGTAACAAGTAACAAACACGTTGACACACGTTGTCGTGCGTTGTTGAACGTTGGGTTCGTCGGAAAATTTTGAACATGCTCAAAATTTCACGACGTTCGCCAACGTGTTGTTGATAAGTTATGCAGACGTTAGACGAACGCTAGAGGTACGTTATGCACGCAATGTGTGCGATATATAGTAGTTTCTCGAAAGTTGTGTTAAACGTGTAGAGAACGCAAACCGGGCGACCTTGTAACTAATTAAAGAGTAACGAATTAGCCGATGTTTTATTATGAAAATAATGTTTAAAGAGCAAGACAAAATTCCAAAGTAATGTAAATAGCTGATTTATTTCAGTATCATACTGACATATTGTTTTGAAAATATGCTTTTTTATTTTTGAAGGACATATCCCTCCTGCAAATCTGTCGTATTTTTCGGTGGCATTTCTATCAATTCCTACATTTGCAAATGGCATTGGGATGAAGAATTTCAAGCTGATCTTACAAAGATCGCCAAAACGCCATACCTACGCTCGATCAATGCTAAAAGACTGTTATGGATGCAAAGTACGCTAGTAAAACGCCTTTGCAACGTAGTCATACGCTGTTACACGTTTTGTAAGCGTTGCATATAAGTTATGGGAAAGTTTTCCGTGCGTTGTATTCTGTTAGCCTGACGCTATGAATGCGTCCAACAAGAGAATTTCTACAATTTCTTCGGCATGTGCCAACGTTCTTATAAAAATTCGTGAACGTCGGCACATGTTGGCTAGAACGTTATAGTGTGAAATGGCCTATAGGGATAGGGTTAGGGTTAGAGTCTTGTAACTGTGAGTCTGAACAATCTCTGGACATGTCGACCTGTAGACCCGTAGACTTTCGGACCAGTTTACTTATTAAACTATCTATTTGTACAATCACTAACACATATAGACCTGTAGACATGTCTACTTATTAAACTATGGGTCTGTATATAATCCACAAGACATGTCAACCTGTAAACCTGTAGACCCGAAGACCGGTGTTATATTGTCATTTTCCCCCACGCTAGATTTTCCCCGGGGAAAAGTGAGATCATTGTCATTTTTCCCCCACGGAAAATTGAGATCATTGTCAGTAGTTAACTATGGGAAAAAGCCGTAGGTTTTCAAAAAACGTTTTTTTGAAAACCTACGGCTTTTTCCTATAGTTAACTACTATCCAGGAGCATGTGACAAAAAACGTGTTTACGATTTTTGTTTCTACAACGGTTGAAACTCTGCTTTAAGCACTCCAGAAGTAAAAAAGTAGGTTTTACTCACATTTTTTTACGTTGCTTGCGGTTTAAGCATTTTATAAGTAAAACAAAAATCTTATAGGTTTTACTCTTTTTCCAACGCTCAAGACTCTTGTTTAACCTGTTTAAGACACTGCTTATAAACTCTATCATTTTTATATAAGAAAGAAAAATAATAATCCAGTAATAAAAAATGTTTAGAGGAACACAGTTCTGTGATAGATATGAGTATTGTAACTTTTTACTAGATACTCCTATAGTGTCTCCACAAAATGGTCAACAACAAACAAAAACGGACTACAAATTTAGCATAAATGATAAGGCTTCGTTTTATGACTGGTATAATGGGTATTTTTTAATCAAGTTTAAAGTAGATAAACTAGCTGACGGAGCAGCACCGGACAACGACACAGTATCCGTTATTTCAGATGTAACCAATTTTCTTAGTCAAATGACAGTCTACCAAAACGGAAAAATAGTTTACGACTGTAATAGATTATCTCTAGCAAATCACGTCAAATCATTGCTTACACTTTCAGATGGTTATGTTAACAGCTTAGGCAAAAACAGGTTTATTTACCCTGATAATGTTGCAACCACTGCTGATAATACAGGATT
>MJUU01073236.1:1660-15001 GCA_002080025.1 Modiolus philippinarum | reverse complement strand
TTTAGTTAGAGCAAAAACACTGTCCCAAAAGCTGCTTAGTCAGGGATTCGTTCAGCCTTTTTTACTTTCATCCCTTCAGAAATTCTACGGCCGTCACCATGACATCATTGACAGATATGGCGTGTTTGTGTCCCAAATGAAAACGGACATTTTCAGCTAGATTTCACGTCTTCACGGATTTGACATAATCGGATTTGACTCAACCCTGGATTGACTCACTGATAGTGTGACGGGTGCCGCTAGCGGAGCAGGACATGCTTACCCTTCCGGAGCACCTGATGTCACTCCCGGTTTTCATGGGAGTTCACACTATGAGTCCCTTAGTTCTTAATGTTATCTTTTTATTTCCGTGCATTGTAGCTGTCTCACGTCCTTGTTTTGTCTTTGTTTTTATCTGTTACCGTTTTTGCCATGTCTTTGGACTTCGATTTTTGTAGTCATCGCTTCCCTTGTTCCTTCGGTATTCTACTGCCGTTGTTTCCGACAACAAGGAAGTCGGAATGCAAGAAATCCCAAATGTTTTTTCACTGTATAGGTCCGTCCCTATATTGATACTCCATTCCAAGATGGTTGACCGGTATGATGTTGCAGCCTCAGAGCCTTGCAACAAATGAACTGACGTGTATATATTTGAATAAATCTAACATGACTTATTTCATCTAGCTATATGACTTGACTTGTCTTGTTTGTTGCTACGATTTAACTTCATTTCTTACATGACTGGTGAAACACTAGCTAAAGAAGCTCATGTCGTCGCACAAGGTTTGGCTTCTAAAAGAGTTCATATGAACATGTCGTTTCTCACATGACAGGTGAAACATTAGCAGTAGCACCTTATCCTGTCGTCAGACAAGGTCTGGCTTCTCAAAGAGTTCATATGAACATGTCATTTCTCACATGACAGGTGAAACATAAGCACTAGCACCTTATCCTGTCGCCACACAAGGTCTGGCTTCTAAAAGAGTTCATATGAACATGTCACTTCTCACATGACAGGTGAAACATTAGCACTAGCACCTTATCCTGTCGCCACACAAGGTCTGGCTTCTCAAAGAGTTCATATGAACATGTCATTTCTCAAATGACAGGTGAAACATTAGCACTAGCACCTTATCCTGTCGTCACAAAAGGTCTGGCTTCTCAAAGAGTTCATATGAACATGTCATTTCTCACATGACAGGTGAAACATTAGCAATAGCACCTTTTCCTGCCGCCACACAAGGTCTGGCTTCTCAAAGAGTTCATATGAACATGTCATTTCTCGCATGACAGGTGAAACATTAGCACTAGCACCTTATCCTGTAGCCACACAAGGTCTGGCTTCTCAAAGAGTTCATATGAACATGTCATTTCTCACATGACAGGTGAAACACTAGCACTAAATGCTTATCCTGTCGTCACACAAGGTCTGGCTTCTCAAAGAGTTCATATGAACATGTCATTTCTCAAATGACAGGTGAAACATTAGCACTAGCACCTTATCCTGTCGTCACACAAGGTCTGGCTTCTCAAAGAGTTCATATGAACATGTCATTTCTCACATGACAGGTGAAACATTAGCAATAGCACCTTATCCTGCCGTCACACAAGGTCTGGCTTCTCAAAGAGTTCATATGAACATGCCATTTCTCAAATGACATGTGATACACTAGCACTAAATATTCATCCTGCCGTTACACAAGGTCTGGCTTCTCAAAGAGTTCATATGAACATGTCATTTCTCACATGACAGGTGATACACTAGCACCTTATCCTGTAGTTACACAAGGTCCGGCTTTCAAAGAGTTCATATGAACATGTCAATGTATTTATGCAAGACATTAATGAAAATAAAATAAAAGAATAACGTTTTAATATTAATAAATTAAGCATAGGAAGATAAAGAAAGGATTTTAAAGTTAAATATTAATACAATTCGGAAAAACTCGGCTAATTCAAATAAACAATGCATAAAGGGACAAAACAATACAACACCAATCAGCCATTATATACTTCCTGTATTTGTTGGCCTAACTAATAGACATAAAAAAGTGTACAATGATACAAAAGTTTGTTCTTTTCAAAACTTTCACAGATCAATAAATTTGTACACAGTTCATTTAGATTATTTCATTTTTTGGGATCACAGTGAAAAATGCACCAAATGTGTACTATGATTCTGTTAGTTTTGATTAATTTGATTTGCAATGGTAAGTGAACTGATTTTATATCGAAACCATATTTAATTTTGCAGCTCTAAAACGGGAGAAAAAAAGAATACTGTGTGTAATCTTGTTAAATAGGTGGATCCAGCTTTCAAAAAGATTTAGAATTGGATCCAGGGAGAATAGGTGTTATCCAGGTAATTTTAGTTTTTTTTTTTCATTTTGGCATATTTTACGAAAGGATATGGAGTAAATGAACATGAGATCGTAACACATATGTTAACTCCAACTGCAATAATTTTAATGAGCTGTATGGCCATTTCGGAAATTAATTCCTCATCAGCAGCACTAGAACCCAAACAAAGGAAATCCATAATTTTAAAAAAAATGTTTAAAATGCTTAAAACCAAACGAAATCCGAATAAACAAATCTGCATAAACAAATTTAAAAAGTTTGATAGTGACTGCCTTCCAAGAAGCACCGAAGTTAAATGTAACTCCATCTGTGTATGTTGCCATCATGGTCATGCAGTGTGTTTATAGATGGATAAATAAAAAAAAATACATTATTAGTAAGTATTAAAAATAAAAAAAAGTGATAGAAACAATACTACAGTTTCATGTGTTTGTTGAATACACTTAAGGTAGTTCGAAAGTAAAAACTGCGTATCATTCTTCCACATCTGGCCAAAAAGCTTCAACTGAAATAGCAATTTATTTTACATGACAAATTGCCAGGTTTTATGGGCGGTGACCCCATATTTTTATTTTATTTTTGCATGCAATAATAACAAAGTGTAAATCATGAAAATATCAGAAAATTCTATCTGACAGTTAGTAAACCCCCCCCCCCCCCGTACCCTAACTGCATAAACTGTGTGAGCATAACTAAATTTTCCGATGGTGTTGGATAAAAAATATCAGCTATTGGTTTTACTTAACTATCAAAAATCAAACCAACGTATGGAGCAGATCATGCTTACCCTTCCGAAGCACATGATAATACCTCAGTTTTTGTAGGGGTTCACACTGCTAGTGCTTTATTTTTGTGGCGTTCTTGTTCATTTTTGTTTATTTGTTTTGTCTTTGTCATGCTGTCTCAATTCGTGTCGGATGTAAATTGCCGTGATTTTTTATTTTTGATTTTGGAATTCCCCTGTTTCATCATTTTTGCTTCGGTGTTCGTTTGCAGATGTATCAATTGAAGTGATTTTCGTCCTTTAGCAAGGAAATGGTTTCCAACATCAACAATCTTATTATTGGTGCAAAGTTTATTTTACAGGGTGTGTATTCTTAAACAATAAAGTAGTTCAATCCTTTAGACCAATTTATTTCAAGTGTGGAAATTACAACATTCTCCAAGTAAAATATTTCCTAAAATACACAGACATTGAAAGAAACGACATCCTGTTAAGGTTCTTTATGGAGGTGTAATGGAAGCATCAAAGTTAACTTCATATTCAAAAACAGGTGAAATCAGCTTTAGACCCATTTATCTCAAAGATTTTAAGGCTACGCTGATTTTTTTTTATATTTTCCGTGTAGGCTATTTACTGAGTTACATAGACATTGAAAGAAATGGCAACAAAATTCGATGTATGATATATATTTAGCTTCAACAATTATAACATGTAAACAATCTAGACTCACAACTAGATTTTATAATGTTCAGGTGATACTGTATACTAGAGCATCATTCCAATGCGATGTTATAAACACCCCGACAAATTGTATGGTCAACATTCCTATGAAATATAGCAGTATAGTAACCTGCGACATTGACTAGATCCAGCTATGAGTTGTCTCATCATAACCTGCGACATTGACTAGATCCAGCTATGAGTTGTCTCATCATAACCTGCGACATTGACTAGATCCAGCTATGAGTTGTCTCATCATAAATGTCCGATTTATTCCTGGCTATGATACTTACAAAGCAGGAGACAATCATCCTGTTACTGTAGCCAGTCTCATTTTTAACTTCTCTAATGACAGGTGATGGGTGTATAGCAGGAGACGATCATCCCGTTATCACACCCTTTCTCACTCCTGAAGGATTTCAAATTTAATATATTCAAATTATTTCTTATAGTTGTAAGTTAATGGATTTTGAGTGACAATTGAATATAGGAATACTACAACTTTTTCGCCTTCATTTTTGATGAGAGTGAAGCGATTTTAAGAATTTAACACCAGAGCGAGTGCCAGACAGAAAAATCCCAGACACCCAAGAGTAAGATTTCAAGTACTCAGACGAAGCTTGCTGAGTCCAAGACGATAGAAATCTTACCCGAGGCTGTCTGAGATTTTTTGTACGGCACTAGCACTGGTTTTTTATTATTTTTCTACCCTCAGCATCCAAAAAAATCAAACAAACCACCGCGCGTAACGCCACTATTGACGTCAGTGAATTACTTCCCTTTTCATGACGTCATAAAAATTGTTTACTTCAAATTTTGTCTTTGAAAGGCAGTCGATATTCAATTTAATTGTATTATAGTTAATGAGGACACCATAACCAGAAAAAAAACCCATTTAAATTTCTTTATTTTTATATATATTGTAGTACTATAGTAGTTGGTTGTTACGCGAAATTTACAAACCCCTTATCAGGCTTTTTCTTGAGATATACAGGGCAAGATTTGCCTGCCCCTGTTCATGGATATTAACAACAACGGTATATTAGGGCAGATTGTGATGTGCATGTTGTTAATAGGGAAAAATAACCATCAGTGCTAAAAGCTGTGACTATTGAATATGTGATCACGTAGAATAAATTTTGATTTTGCCACCTTGTAGCTTAAAAATTACCATTATACTTCCTTAACTTGCATTTTTACGCCTTTTTGGCCCTTGTTGGACCATATTTCATGCCATGACAAAAAATTGTGTCATTTAAAATTTGATTTTTTTCATTGAATATATTATTTGAAATCACAACAATAATATATTTAAAAAATCAGTATAGCAAACCAGGCTTTTAAGATACCTACAAGCATTCAAAATCAACAACATTGCCCCTCCCCTCAAAAACTTTGGCCGTCACTAGTACAAAAACCGGAAGTGATATCACCAGCTAGGCTTGTAGCACCAAATCCAAACTACCACGACACTTGACCACGTAGGAGTCCTATTCTGAGATAGAGGAATGCACGTGCAGGACCGGAAGTAGTGTGTATTTCCTGTTGGCCACCATTTTGACCGGGAATGACCTAATATGCTGTATATAGGAATACTTTGGATGATGTTGACTATGAAGGAGTTGACATTTATATTTTTTCTTGTTCAAAACTTCTTCAGAGGGGTCTTTATAACAGGGAAATCAACGATGGCTTGTTCTGGGAATATTTCTATTACGTCTTTGTTAATTTTTTTGAAGAGGGGAAATAGCTTTTGCTGTTCTAGGGTGACTTCCCTCTCCCCACAATTTTGATGTTTTATTCTATCCTTATTTCCCTTTTTCTAATCTCTTTGTTTTTCACAACTATCTCTCTATTTTATTTAATTTTTACAGTTATTTTCCCCCCTTTCATTATTATATTCTTGTTCTCCCCTTATTTCAAGATTATTTTCCCTTTTCATCATTATCGGAACAATTTGATTTTTCCCGCCATTTTTCTGTTTCCATAGCAACGGTGGCCATTTTGATATTTTTAAGACTAAAACTCATTTCTATACATGCTAAGTAACCTTCATGTAAAATTTCATTCAATTTGGGCAGTTTGAAATTTTCCCACCATTTTCTGTTCCCAAAGCAACGGTTGCCATTTTGATACTTTTTAACACTAAAACTGGTTTATACACGTGCTAAGTAACATTCCTGTCAAATTTCATTCCATTCTGAGCATTTTTAATTTTTTCCCACCATTTTTCTGTTTTGATCACGTGGTGACAGCTGTCCTCATTAATATTAAATTTGCAAGCCGAGTATATTGTTATGAAAACTATTGGCGGGAATAAATGCGTGTAGCTTGTCTTACTACGCCTATGAAAGACAGAAAAATCCTTCACCGCGAAACAATGGATTTCCTTGTCCGATGTGGGAGAATATATGAATCTAACACCGGTGAAAAGGCAAGATCAAGAAATCTCAGACACCCAAGGGTAAGATTTCAATATTTCTCTGACGAGGCTTGCCGAGTCAGAGAACCATTGAAATCTTACCCGAGGGTGTCTGAGATTTCTGAATCTTGCATTTTCAACGGTGTTTGATTTATTTTCTCACTTTTGTAATCACAAACTACGATTTATTTACCACCATGCCGTTCTTGTCATCCGTCATTCCTAAGCGACGTCAGTGACGTCAGAATACGTTGCTTGGTAAATTCTGTGTTGTACCGGGGGTACAAGACAATATGAATCTAACACGGGTGGGTGTGCGAGACAAGGAAATCTCACACACCCAAGGGCAAGATTAAGGTTGTCTCTGACGAGGCTTTGCCGAGTCAGAGACTACCTAATCTTGCCCGAGGGTGTGTGAGATTTACCTTGTCTCGCACACATACCCGTGTTTTTGATTTGTTTTCTCACCCTGCCAACACGAACGGGCAGTTGCTCATTTTGACATTGGACATCATGTTTTGTACTACTAAGCATATACGCTGGATTTCTGTTGACACTAAATAATTCAAAACATAATACATTACACAATTATTTACTTGGCTTACTGTGGCTTTTCATTTGTGTCTACTAACTACACTGAAATCGTTGATCTGAAATTTGACCTTCCCGACTTTTGTTTACTTACGGGAGTTACGTCCCCTTTTATGACGTCATAAGATTCAAGCGGGATTTTTGAATGTTGAGTATAACGTTATTGTTAGAATTATCTGGTACTTATAATAGGTGTCAAGAGTTAAAGACACAGTTTTATAAGTCGACGTTGTTTGAAAATGTGCTTATCTAAAAAGGAAAAACATAAAGTGCATTATGAATGTCAAGCAGATACAAAAATCGAGGGAAAAAAGTCGTGTAAGTGTTCTCATCCAGGCGGTTGGGTGAGACGGAAAATGGGTGGGTGAGACTGAAAAATCTCACCCAGGCATTGGATACATAGAAAGCACTACAGGTAGGGTGAGAAAATATGATTCTCACCCTACCTGTAGTGCTTTCTATGTAACCAAAACCTGGGTGAGATTTTTCTGTCTCATCCGTGGGTTAGACAAGCTACACGCACATTTTCCCGCCAAATTATGGTGATCATCGTTCTATATGAATTTAAGTTTCTCGGTTATTCGAACATAATTAAAGTCATAATTATTGCTACACTGATGTGTTTTGAGCTGATAATTTAAGGTTGTCTCTGACGAGGCTTCGCCGAGTCAGAGACTACCTAATCTTGCCCGAGGGTGTGTGAGATTTACCTTGTCTCGCACACATAACCGTGTTTGATTTGTTTTCTCACCCTGCCAACGCGAACGGGCAGTTGCTGATTTGACATTGGACATCATGTTTCGTACTATCAAGCATAAAGTTGGATTTCTGTTGACATCAAATAATTCAAAACATATAACATTACACAATTATTTACTTGGCTTACTCTGGCTTTTCATTTGTGTTTACTTATACACTGAAATCGTTTGATCTGAAATTTGACCTTCCTCGCTTTTGTTTACTAACGGGAGTTACGTCCCTTTTTATGACGTCATAAGATTCGCGCGGGATTTTTGAATGTTGTTGAGTATTACATTAATTTCAGAATTATCTGGTACATGTAACAGGTGTCAAGAGTTAAAGAGACAGCTTTATCAGTCGACGTTTTGGAAAATGTGCTTATCTAAAAAGAAAAAAACAAGTAGACCATTGCAATTTAATGTCAAGCGGAAACAAAAACTGCGGGAAAAAGATCGTGTAGGTGTTCTCATCCAGGCGGTTGGGTGAGACGGAAAAATCTCATCCAGGCATTGGCAACATAGAAAGCACTATAGGTAGGGTGAGAAAATATGAATCTAACACGGATGGGTGTGCGAGACAAGGAAATCTCACACACCCAAGGGCAAAATTAAGGTTGTCTCTGACGAGGCTTTGCCGAGTCAGAGACTACCTAATCTTGCCCGAGGGTGTGTGAGATTTACCTTGTCTCGCACACATACCCGTGTTTGATTTGTTTTCTCACCCTGCCAACACGAACGGGCAGTTGCTCATTTTTACATTGGACATCATGTATTGTACTACTAAGCAAAAACGTTGGATTTCTGTTGACACTAAATAATTCAAAACATAATACATTACACAATTATTTACTTGGCTTACTGTGGCTTTTCATTTGTGTCTACTTATACACTGAAATCGTTGATCTGAAATTTGACCTTCCCGACTTTTGTTTACTTACGGGAGTTACGTCCCCTTTTATGACGTCATAAGATTCAAGCGGGATTTTTGAATGTTGAGTATAACGTTATTTTTAGAATTATCTGGTACATATAATAGGTGTCAAGAGTTAAAGACACAGTTTTATAAGTCGACGTTGTTTGAAAATGTGCTTATCTAAAAAGGAAAAACAGGAAGACAAGTGCATTATGAATGTCAAGCAGATACAAAAATCGCGGGAAAAAGATCGTGTAAGTGTTCTCACCCAGGCGGTTGGGTGAGACGGAAAATGGGTGGATGAGACGGAAAAATCTCACCCAGAAATTGGTTACATAGAAAGCACTACAGGTAGGGTGAGAAAAGGAAATCTCACACCGCTAAAAATAGGAACTGTTCTGTCTCAAAAGTGAGAAAGAGGTTGTCCTTTCTGACTTATAGCATTTGACTGAATTTGGCGAAAAGAATTTATCTTCAAAATATAATAATAATATTAAGGATTGATTACAAGATTTGATTCAAAGCATATAACCAGAAAGAAAGCCGAAAATTATAATGAACTTTAAATCATGCTGTAAAAAATTATCTTTTTGTCTCAAGTTTTAGAACACAGGTTCTAAACAAGGGAACTAAACATGTTTACAACTGCTGTGTTTAATGTAGGTGCACATATTACCGCCATTTACGGGAGAAACGTATTTCTTCAACTGTTCAGGAAAAGTGAAAACAGGACAGAAATTAGAGAAATGTGATTTCCCGAAAAGGGCCTATGTTAAACCAAAGTTCCGCGGTGGCCATGACTTTTGTCGGATCGGAATGAAATAAGCAACCTGTAGAAATTATCTTCCATACATCATTCCTGGTAGGTTTGGTTGAATTTGCATTGGTAGTTTAACAGGAAAATATAAAAATGCTATTATTCCCACAAGGACCAACATTAGACCTAAATTTCGTGATGGCGGTCAAGTTTATTTGTCGAATTGGAACAAAATTAGCAATCGTTGTAGAGGACCTTTAATTCATCATTCCTGTGAGGTTGAATTTGCTTTGTAGGTTACAGAGCAGGAGATCAAAATGTGATTTTTCCTAAAAGGGTCAAATGTAGGACCTAGGTTCCTCGCTGGCTGCCATATTTTTGTAGCATAAGAACAAAATGAGCAAACTTTGTTGAAGACTACTCATACATCATTTCTGTAAAGTAAGGTTGAATTTGTTTAATTAGTTTCAAAAGAGAAGAGGAAAATGGGATGTTCCCATAGATTCCAATGTTAAACTATGTTTTGTGCTGTTGGCCAATTATTTTTAGAGAAGATAATAGGAAACACTTACAATGGCCATTATTCTTCGAAAAGGGCCTCCCATACATCATCATAATCTTCATGTGTAGTTTCATAGCAGACTGTGGCATGCAATTATAATTTTCGGCCATTGTAGGTGTTTCGAGTTATCTATTTTTTACAATCATCAGTTGTATTTGCTACATTGGTTTTAGAAGAGAAGATATGGAAATGTGGTCATGTTTTTGTGGGATCGGAAGGAAATAAGCAACATTTGTAAAGGATCTTCTTTACACCATTCCTGTAATGTTTGGTTGAATTTACTTCAATGGTTTAAGAGGAGAAGTTTAAAATGTGATTTTCCCCACAAGGTCCAATGTTAAACCTAAGTTCTGAGCTGGCGGCCATGTTTTTTTTGTCGGATCATAACAAAATGACCAACTTTGTAAAGGGGATACAGATCTAGGGCATAAGGAGATAATCCTGATTTTCACAGATCCAAATAAATAAAATATGTTGTTATGAAAGGTACAAAAGATCAAAAGTTGTACAGAACAAAATACCGAAGTGTATTTAGCTTCTGCATATGGCTATTTCGACAACTTATGTTTCATCAGCTCAGACCAAATTAAAACATTTGGAAATCTGTTACCTAAATATGTGTTAAGGCTTATAGAAATTACCAATAGAATCTAAAATAGAAAAGCCAAAAGTCTAAGGACAGAGCTATGAAAGAGGGATATACTCTTCAGCTTTACCAAAATTTTCTTAAATTTAGATATTGCAATTTTTCAAATGAAATCTGTTTTTTTTGCCATCATCGAAGTACTGAGAACTGGGTTGATAAAAACCCTTGGGGACTACCACTCCACTAGCAAAGGCATCGGAGCAGGGGTAATAAAGAACAAATTACCGAATTTACTATGAATTTGACCATGTAAAAAAATTGTTTAACATAGCAAATAGATATTCTCTGCAGTATCTCATGAAAATAACCACCCTACATCCATCAATTTATAAAGAGTGCATTTACTTAACATTTTCTGCTATGATATCTATTAATCTATTATCTATTAATGTTTTTACAAGGGATGTATGTCTCATTTAAGAATATGCCTACCGAGATAATTTAAAGCATAAAATTCAGCAATTTTATTACTATTTCCAAGGATGGAAAAAGTAATGAAATTGCTGGATTCTATGCTTTAAATTATCTTTAGATATAGACTAGGACGTCTATATTATAAACAAGTTGCTTTCTTTAAAAAAAAGAAAAGCAATACGTGAACCGTAGATTGTATAACTTAATGAAAACACTTCTTGTTTTTCAAATTTGAAGAAATTAAACTATATTGAGACATCGAGAATGTTGGTGTTACCAATGACGGATGAAATAAATAAAAGAAATCATCTTAGATAATGACTTATCTCCCTCATGTATAGCTCTGTCCTTAGCTGAATTTTGGCTTTTGTATTTAGATCCTTTTGGTCATTTGTTCCCTATCAGTTTTAACACGTTTTCGGTTAATGGACTTTCAAATGTTTTGGTCAAATCTGCACTGATGAGACATAATTTGTCGAAATGCGCATATGCAGAAAATAAATTAACCGTAACATCGGATTAAGACTTATCACCATGTTACATTGTGTGTCGACGAATCTTGCATAGTTTTTACGTCACGCTCAATATAAGGCAGATAGATCAAATTTTCATGCATAGTTAGTTATATACTGTTTTTTATACAGAGTCTCCATACTGATAAAATACTTGCTTTCATAGAGACTTTCAGTCGCTCATCATGGTACCGTTTGAGAGTTAGAGAAATTAACTCGTACTACTGACTTATTATTATTTTTGACTTAGAAGTAAGAAAATGTTATTAATCAATCTGCAAATTGACCAAATTTTCGAAACCATGTCAACAACTTGCAGTATGACGGGTACCACGCGTGGCGCAGATCGTGCTTACTTGTTTTGGATCACCTGATGATATCTCTGTTTTTTAGGAGTCAAGACTGTTAGTGCCTTATTTTTATGGCATTTGTACTGGTTTTACTTGTGTGTTGCCTCATCGTTGATTTTATTGTCTAATTGTTTATCATCTTTAGGTTGCCATGCATGCCTTTTTTGATTTTAGGATTTTATGTCAATTGCTTGGGTATTCATTTGGAAATTTATCCACTGTTAAATTTGGTTTCCTGTATATATTGCTATCTTGTCTCGTGTACATTTACTCCATATACGTTCACTTTGTTTATGTATCTCTCTTGGGGGTGGTTACTGATTGCCTTACTAGAAGAGTATAATCTCTATTTTTCTTACGCATATTTATCTATGTATCAATCTGTATATTTGTTTTTAACTTTCAGCAATATATTAGAAAAGCAACATTTTTTTTTACAAATCTGAATTCAATTTTTTTTAAATAAATATTTCAACATTTTACACTCATTCAAACACAATGTATCCATACAATGTTTATATAAAAACAGTAAAACGGGGGAGGCACTTGGATTGATTAGCCGAGGTTAATTCCCGACTTTAAGTTCAAACTCGCCTTTTTAAACTTTTTACTCAGCAGTGAGTTATTTTTCTACGGGTACAGTATAAAAGAGTGGAAAAATTATCTAATTTACTGACAAATAAAGAGGAGAATTGAATATTTAAGAAGTTATACAATAATGTTATATAAACAGTACTTTGTTGCCTTTTAAAACTCTGTTTTTATTTTATTTTTATTTTTATTTCTGTAGGTCTCCATAATATTCTGTCTTAAAAAGAGCATAGAACATTAATATTTCCATCAATCTGAGATATAAGCAAAGATTTTCTAAATATTCTAGTCGCATTTTTACGATGTAAATCTCTTCTTTATGTTTTTTAATTTTTATTTTAATATTTAAAGATGTCTATGCTTATTTTCATATTAACTGTGTAACATTCTTATATATTAGCAATCCTATATCCACAGCTGATTTTTTTATACCACCTGATTTATTATAATACAAACAATATATTAAAATAGTTAAACAGGTCCATCTGTTTCAGTTGAATATATCTTCTAAGATATAAGCAATTTATTTTGAAGTTTCTTCTCCAGAGTTTTCACATGTCAATCTTTTCTGCTTTATGTAATTTTAGTTATCATATAAACTTTATATATGTGTGTAGTGAATTTTGTAAAACGCCTCCCCCCTTTTTGTATATTCCTTGTATTTTATACTTGTTTTTACATGGTTTTATAATTATTCCCCAGTTTCATCATTTGTATTTCTGTTAAGCTAAATTTAGTAAACCCCTGCTGACTTTACAGGGTCATTCTGTACTTAATTGGATCTGATGCAATAAAAACCACCTGTGTGTCCTATTTAACCATATTTGTGTGAGCCCTATTGCCCTTTTTGGTGCCCTAGTGCCCTATTAAGGTGCCCTAGTGCCCTACCACATGCTTAGTCATCATATTTGAATTGTTCTTGCATCAGAAAGTATTACAGTCATTTCTATTTTTATTAATTAATATCTAAGGGTATAAATAGTGTGCGCACTGACATTTTAGGCAGTCTTTAGTAGTCCCGCAACAGATAATAACTAATCGTTCTACAATTAATTGTGT
>MJUU01073235.1:0-17944 GCA_002080025.1 Modiolus philippinarum | reverse complement strand
TTTTTTTTTTTTTTTTTTTTTTTTTTTTTTTTGTAAACAACCCTTTTGTCGTGTATACCATCCGCTCTAATTATAATTGTACAGTGATGTCATTGACGTTACTTGAAGTAGTAATACAGTCAAAATGTTCAGTATAATATGATACGTGTTACCTTTAATTTCGGATTGTATACCACATTACCAAACCCAGAAAGGAATATCACCTTCCTTCGTGTGATAATCTGGTATATTATCCTCAATTACAGGCAATATGTGTATAATCTGCTTATTTGTTCAATAAAATTATATTCCTCGAAATCACAACTGGTACCAAAGAAAATACTTTTTTGATTCAGCGAGTCAAACAACGTCATGTTTTTTATTTGTTAGACAAAACGTCTCAGTTATATATAAAAAATTTCATTCAAATATCAAAGGTATATCATTGATTTGACATACCATTGAAAAGCTGAACTCTTTAACTCGTAAGAAACATGTATACCACATCGAAGCTAATCAATAAATGTTTCATACAATATCCTGAATCATGCAGAGGAACTGTAAAAGACACGGCGCGAAATAAAAACGCATTGAGTAAATTCATACCAGCCTGTGATGCATTATGTAAAGTCGCTCTTAGTCTTAATCGGTATTACTTTGTTTTATTATATGCTTTAGAATACGGGACTTTCGAGATAGAAACTCTTGTGTAAGTGAAGGCGAAAACAATCTCCCAAAATACCAGTGAGACAGAGTGACTGGATTATTGATCTATCGAATTAAATATATACCACATAAAAACAAAATATTTATGAAATTAAAGTATACACTTATTTATTGTTTTTACATGACAAGTCTTTAACTAAATTTTAATTGACGAAAATCAATTACTTGAAGCACCACAACAGATTAAATACAAATCAGAATTATATTCCGGGTTGAACACGACTCAGAAGTCCGTTTTGTTTTGTTATGCTTTCTGAACCCGAACAGATAAGTATTGGTCATCTATTTTAATGTAAATTCCATTGCAACTCTTATATAGCGGAAGTTTTAATTGATCAAAACTCACCGTCATTTTCACAATCTACACACCTGTGACAGAGTTGGTGTCTTGTTCAGTCTGGTTACAATTACACAAGTCAAAAATACAACATGGATTTCAATCGCAATATTTGAATACCCGAGGGCTTCAACCCTGATTTGACGGTCGACTGTAACCTGCATTTATGACCATCAAGTCTACGATTGGCACCCTCGAGTATTAAAATAGCGTACTGTTATTGTTTTATTGTCGAATGCACTATACGAAATAGTATTAGAAGAACAATGGTCTAAGTTTTGAATAAAAATATGCAAGGTTCTGGAGTTAACTATTATGAATCTAACAAAACAGAAAAGAAGTACACCCGTAAGAGGTATTGAAATAATATTAACAAAAAACAAAAATTGGTTGTATTCTTTCGTTCATTGTCGAAGGCCTCGTGGTTACTTCAAGACGAAGAACAACAATAAAAGCGTTGTTCCATTGCTTGTTTTTCCCACGTATTTGTGGAGATTTTGTCTCGATTTGCTTTAATCCATATCCCTTCGTTTCAAATCTAAGCTATATGATAAGCGTGATGATTTTAATTTCCCAATTGTGAACTTTCCCTTTCTTAGCAGCAATATACCTACCTCTCCAGCCTATGGAGTGTACATTTTACAGTTGATTCGTTACTTTCGAGCGTGTAGTTTGTACAGTAATTTTTTGAACAGAGCTAAAACATACAGTAATTTTTTGAACAGAGCAAAAACACTATCCCAAAAGCTGCTTAGTCAGGGATTTGTTCAACCTGTTAATTTCATCCCTAAAGAAATTATATGGCCGTCGCCATAACATCATTGAAAGATATGACGTGTCAGTATCCCAAATGAAAGTTGACATTTTCAGCTAGATTCACGTCTTCCTGGATTCGACTACCTACTTTGACATTTTCCCGGATTGAATCACTCACAGTGTGACGGGTGCTGTTAACAGAGCAGGACATGCTTACCCTTCCGGAGCACCTGATGTCACTCTCAGTTTCACTAGATTTCACACTATGAGTGTCTTTGTTTTGAATGTTGTAAATTCTATTTCTGTGCTTTGTATCTGTCTAACGTAATTGTTTTTGTGTCTAACGTTATTGTTTTCTGTGTTCTCGTTTTGGCCGTGTCTTTGGACTTCAATTTTTGTAAATTTAACTCCTTTGTTCCTTCGGTACTCTACTGCCGTTGTTGCTTATTTTAGACTGGAGTTTGTCTCACCTGCAGTGTGGAGTCCGTAAAAAGATTCCCCGTACAAGAGATGTATGCTGTTTATACATTTCAGTTATGGTGCACTTGTTCCAGAGAAAATTGCTCATATGAATGCACTATCATAACTTCAAATTTTGGCATTTTATTTTTTGTGTTTTTAAAATTATTATTCTGACCATCTGATTATTGTGCCAACATCTCATAATTTTATTGCGCCAAGTTTTCTTACTATTGACTCGATGAGTGCCCTGTGGTTGTTTAAACGTTTTGAAAACGTTTTTTGTCTTCTATTGGTCTTTTTGTCAGGCAATGGATGACAGCAATTGTAAGAAGACTTGATGTATCGTTGCTCAATATCTAGCATTGAATTCCGCTTAAACCGGTGCTAGGGGCCGTCTTGAACTTTCTGAAATAAGAGATTTTTATTATAAAAGTCCATGTGTTGGTTTCGTTCACGGTTCACGGCGCCTGAAAATGTTTTTTGGGCTCAGGCTTCATGGTACGTTTCGTAGGGAATGCAAAACCTAGTTAGATTATAAAAAAAATCTATACATTAAAGGAGTATGAGTGTCAGAAAAATTGTAATAATAAGAATGAAAAGTCTTGCCTTATGTTTTGAAAATCATTGCTAAGAAAACATCATAAGCAAAAAAAAATGAAAATCCATGGATGAATTTTTTATATAAATGACATCAAAATTTTGGCGGGTAATTGCTTTCTTTGGAGTTTCTTTCGTTTTCCATTAGCTGTTTATATGCCTTAAAATACATAAAAAATATATTGTAAACCGGGAAATATTTGCGCCGTCTTTTATTTGGCGGTAAATTGACAGGGTTTTAGTTCGCGCAGTTTTGAATTTGCGCTGCCAAATTATTGACCCTCGACTTCAATAATAGACAAGTATATTAGCACCGTTTAATTTTCGCACTTCCATTCTATACGCGAAAATAAAACTGCCGCGATAATTTCCCGGGTTACAGTAAATGGATGTTGATAAAATTTTGTATATAGTCTATTTCATGCATTTTAAAGTGACCTATGAGGAAGAAAATATGGTCCATGTGCAAAAATGTTTAACATTGGGTGAATAGATAAAGCCCAAAGATGACGAATGCATCTGAAAACTGAAGCCCGAATTCCCTTAAGGCAAACTGTGAAAAAAAAGTTCCAGGCCGTATGAAGACTATTTAAATAATTTTCGACACAAGAGCAGCCCACTTGGTTATACATACAAAGCTGAATTTCCTTCCCCATACCCATTCTTCCCTTTTCAAGTGACAATCATCAAAACTCGTTAGCCGGTTTATACCCAACACCTTGGTTTCTTTCCTCGTACATGTTTTTGATAAATTAACTAGTTCTTTTCCTAAATCTGAAACACTGGACGTAAAACAACTAAAAAAACTCCCAATTTAATTAAATGTCGTGACTATATTATTATGAAAATTTAGAACGCGTTGTTTCACATTAAAATATGAATAACACATAAAAAAAGAATAACGACAGGTAAAAATAGTAATAAAACCTCATAAACGACATGCAAAAATACAAGTTAAACTTTGCGGCAGCTCATTTTTGGTGGGTAAGTTGGTTTTACTTTTTTTTGTATGTATAACTATCTCGAACCACTCATTTAGTTGATTTTCTTGCGGATGCGTAGTGATCAAATACTTGCTTAGTATAATGGATTTTGTATTGGTAGCTGACGACATATTTTGGGAAATACTTGAACTTACGTTGAAAAAGGTTTTTTTTTCCTTACAGTGTTCATCCATTAAGAATATTTCTTTTAACAGAGATAGTCCAAGGAGTAAACACACCTTCAAACTTGTTACATGCAAAAGTGAAAATATACTTAATCCTTGTACATTCCTTATACATTTGTATATACATGCATTGTGGATTGGTATGAAAAAGGAAAGGAAATGGGGTAAATGTCAAGGAGACAACAACCCATATCCAGGTTAAAACGACCAAAAACAAAGCATCTAGGGGTCACCGTACGGTCTTCAACACAGTGAGGAACCTCACACCATATAGCAAGCCCTAAATGACCCAAAAAAGGTAAAAAGTGAATAAATCAATGGAAACAAACCACATCCAATAAACCAAATATCAAGAAACTAAAATTTTATAAGACAAGGACAAGCCAATGACCAACATATTCCTGACTTGGGACAGGCGCAAAAATTGCGATGTTTTTTTTTTCTTCCGTGATACAGTTGTATCAGTGTTTCTCTCTAACAGTCGGAATTGTTTTCAAGAAACTCAATAGATATCAGGCCTACTTTGATGAAGTATCAATAATTAGTTTAATCTCGTATTCAGAATGTAATTTGTTATGCTTTCTATATATATTGCGCTCTTTTGTTGTAATGTTAAATCGGGCTACACTTTCTCGATTTTCTTTGTCTTTAATGTAAGCAATGACCCGTTGATAACGTTAACCCAAAGGCAAATGATCAGATTATGTGGTGTTACTCTTTTATCCTCTCTATGTAGATTAAGTGACAGATCATAAATCGAATTTGTATTTGATACCTACTAGCTTATATACTATGTCTACATTTGCTTATTTAACCTTGTCTCAATATATGTTTATTTATTTATCACTTTCGTTTTTCTTGGAAAACATACAAAATGTAAATTATCATACACTAAGCCAAGTATTGAAATGTCATTTTATTAATGACAAAACAAAAATCTTTTAAACAAATTGGACATGTCAGTAGATGGTATCAGTATGGACGTTGAACTGACACTGGCTTTGAATAAACTATATAGATATAACTTACGAAGAGTTAAGTACACAAGACAATATTATTTGTCTGGTGCTGTAATATGTTCAATCATATTTTCCTACTCTGGGAAAGAATTGGCCATTCGGTTCATCAAAGAATACATAAAATAATTTGTTGATATGAATGGGAATGTCTGCTCTATCATATTTAGACATTAAACAATTGAATAGACGTGTTTTATGATTGACATCTTTCCTTACAGTAACTGCTTCAATAATCAATCATACAACACAAGCAATTCGGTAAGTATTAGCACTCGGCATTTTCGTGAAGTGAACAGTAAAATCTAAGCGTTCTGCCTTGAATGCAAATTAAATATCAGCTCTTCAATAAGATTGGTAAGCTGTTCCAGTTAAAAGAGGTTGTTATCTTTTATATAACTAAATTGTATAAGAAAAGTCAGATTTTTTACAATGGCTGATTTTTTTTTTCACCAAAGTACCGATCAGAAAATTTTGGGTTTTTTTATTAGTAGAGTGAACGTAATAGAGTGAACGATCATGCAACATTATATGTAAATGGAAACTGAAGTATCAGTACTTAGAGTTTTTAATACTGAGGCTATAGAAAAAAATCGCTTATTACGCAAGATGAGGCTAAATAACAATTCCTTGCAGACATATTTAGATTTGATATGGAAGTAGCAGCTGAAGCTGATTTAGAGTTCATTAGCCATTAAGTACTGGCCAAGATTAGACAAAATAGATAATAAACAAAACAGGTAATGTTCAAGGCATTAATTTTTTTTTCTACTATTAAGTGCATATATCGATCAGACCTGTTCACCGAAAAATCACTGCTATTGGGAATGAGAATGACAACAAACAAAAAAAATTATCGGGCCTTACGAGACAAAACAAAGTAAAGAAGAATTTTGTTGTCTTTTATCAACGTTAATAATTTTGCAGCATTGTTTGTGAAAAAACATCAGGTATCAATACTAAAAGACTTTTTTATGCAGAATCCAAATTAACAGCAACTACGGTATCATGTTATTTTTTAATACTCATAAACGCGTATTTCGTAAGTTCCGTCTGAAATTCAATTTCTCTTAAGACATATTTAGATTTAATATGGAAATACTAGCTAATGCAGATAATAATTGAGAAGTCAATAGCTATTATTCATGACCACAGACAAAGCCTCTACAAGTATAAGGCAAAAACAAGCAATGGAACAACATTTTTATTATTGTTCTTCATTTTTGAGGCCTTCAACAATGACCTTTGCTCATACCTCATAGTAAATTTTGACGGCTAGATGTCGAGTAATGCTACATCTATGTTTTATGACTCATGGCTGCGGGATCGTTAACAAACATCTGGCAAAGCGTTCTTACAACTGCTGTCATCTGTTGCCCGTCAGAAAGACTAACAGAACACAAACATTTCAACAACCACAGGGTACTCATCGAGTCAATAGTAAGACATCTTAGCATAATAAAATCATGAGATATGGGCACAATAATTAGGTGGTTAGAATAAAATTTGAACCTACAACGAAATAAAATGTCAAAATTTGAAAGTATAATAATGCGTCTATATGAGAAATTCTCTCAAGAGCAAGTACACCATATCTTAAAATTATACTCGGCGAAAAAAAATAAGAATCACATTCATTAAATTCGTGTATCTTTATTTTCATGTCGAAGCATGGGCAAAACCACTAGTCGGATCAACATGAAATTTTACAGTTTTTACAAATACCATTATGAACGTTTTCTGAAATTTTCAACTTTTCCAAAGTTATCATTTTTGAGAATCAAAAATCACGTCTTTGGCAAAAATTCATGATTTTTAACATTTTTATCGAGTTTCATCTTTAAACCGTCTACAGACTTTGATTCACTAAATATTTTTGAAATGTGGCAAAGACATGGGCATTTTCATATGGCTACCCAATTTGTCCCATACAAAATTTTCACTTTTGTTTCGTTCAATTTCAAAATGTGGAAGGGTATGGTGCTGAGAAAAAACAATTTGATCTATCAGCGTCGTTTGAATCATTAGGATACAGAAATTGTGGAAAAGGTTTTATTTGTTTTTTACCATATATTTGTAGATACTTTATGTCATGTGTATTTATTCCATATCCTTTCATTCATCATTGCATCGGTTCCTGTCAGAAATCGATCTTTTTGAAGGCGGGTAAAGTTTTAGGGTAAAACTTCAAATTTCTGAAATTCTTGCTTTCCGAGGAGGCAGGAACAGGTGGAAAGTTGACCCCAAGACTTTTTTGAAGTGTCTAATCTAACAGTCTCGAAAACATCAGACATGAGGTTCCAAGACTGGTTGGCTTATATATGATATGTGTTGTAAAACTTACAGTTACACATTTGTAATGGAAATGAAAATTCATGGTCCTTAACTTTTTTGTTGAGTATATATAGATCATACATCTCTCAGACGAAGAACCTTTTTACATGCATTTTTAATCTGGCATGTCCAAAATCAATCAATAAATATCACTCCTATTTTGAACATTTCGTGACGTACATTATATTCTTCAATCTGTGATTGTCATTTTTCTTAGGTAATCATGCAAAACCATCAGTCCAAATTTTATGCCCAGACTAAACTGAACCTTTGAACGTCAATGCTGTTTCTAAGAACTTGTATGCTGAGTGACTCTGTAAGTTTAAAGTGAATAGATAACACGATATTGCTTTTCACTCAGGAAAATTCAATCACTTAGATAACAGTATAAGTGAAATGTGTTGAATAATGATAAAGGTATTAGGTCTCCGTGAAAAAAATGTTTTTGTCACATTCAATTTTCCAGGGACAACAAAAAGAATTTAAAACTGATCGTCTTAGACTTAACGAAATGATACTCCGCATTGACATACTGAGAATTGTGCTTTACCTACAGAGCTCCAGATAAGGATTGACCAATTTGGTAATTTCACTCCTACTTTTGTAATCAATTGGATCATAAACATTTTCCCAGATAAAGCCATATATGGTCACCCCTTACAATTAAAATTAATTGGGTGTTCCACCCCTTAGAGCTGCAGTATATTGGAATTTTTTTTAAATAAGATAATAAAAATTACATGTAATATCATAAATATCAAAATGATCAATTCCAAGGCTATAGTGTATAAAAATGCATCATTGAAAAAGATCAAGCTGTCCATGCATATTAAGTGATAACGTCATTGTTAGGTAGCAGGACGTTTCGGCCATTGTGAAAATCAAATCGTCAATTTCATCAACCTTGTTTTTCTACTTCATTGTTCTGATTGATTGATTAGTTTTTTTACGTAAATTGAGAAATATTTCAGCTTTGTTAGGAAGAGAACAAGCTTACTTATGAAAAAGTCACAAGTAATAGAAGAAAGATATAAAGGAGGAATGGGCAACGAGTTTTTACCGAGACTTGAAAATAAGGAAATGGGTAGGGGCAGGAAATTTAGCTTCCCATACGACCCTTATTGTGTATGCTCTTGTTCCAGTAATATAGAAGGATCTTATTACTGCATTGGGTTGGGTTTGTCTCCACACAGTGTATCGATTAGGCATTCCATATTACATATAACCTGTCCATCCGACTGCCACTTGAAAATGGGAAAAATGGGTAGGGGTAGGAAATTAAGTCTAACATGCGACCCATCCTACTAGATATTAATAAGGGGTAGAATTAATTAATTCGAATAAAATTAAAGTAAGAGAAGAAAGATTTTAAGAAGGAATTTACATCTAGTACACCGAGTTTTGACTGTCACTGGGGCCCCAATGGGTCTTTTCTTTGTACGAGAAATATAGAAGGGATTTATAGAGAGTGAGGTTTTGATTACAAAAGTTTGAGTTCAGGCTTTCCTTTGTAGAGACTGTCTGCTATGCATTTACTCCAAATCCTTTCATTGTTTATTTTCTTATTTTGATCCGACCACCCCGCATAGATACGGCAATCCCTTTCCCATCACCTGGGGATGCGCCTGTTAGCATTGTTTTGAAAGAGACTGTGCGCTTTATCGGAAGCTTCCCTCGTATAACACTGATTGCCAAATTTCAGAAATAGGTATGTTTTATTTCCAGTTTCTATGAATAAACCGTATATTTGCAATGTAAATCTGTAGTTCGTATTTTTTACTTGAAAATACAAAAGTTGCATATAAACAGTAAATTTCGTTATGCTGTACACGTGTTTAAAGGAGTAACCTCTCACCAGCAGCATTTAAATCAAATCATATGGAAAGCTATAATCCACAAGTAGTCCAAAAAGAATACTCATTTCCAAAAAATATCGAAATGGGAAGCCTAATCCGATACCAAAGACATCTGCCGAGTGCCTTACACGTAGAAAATGCGAAAAATCCGTGGTGGTAAACTACGCCTTTTCCAATTTTCGGTTCATTAACACTCGAAATCCTTCTACTGTTACCTGGAACCAAAGGATCAAACGACAGTGACACGGTTTGCTAAAATCATGAAGAGTTGGCTACCGCGATCTATCACAAATTGGGTGAAAATATGCAACTCTCAATGATAGATCGTCTCAGAAATATTCGGGTTATGTCAGTTTTAAATTGGGTTATTTGACGAATGTCAAAGAGAATACATTTTGGGTTTTCATTGATTTTAATTGCGTAATTGCGCAAAAACGCAGCTTATCTGTTGCTATGGACCTATCTATTACGATTTTCTGACTCTCAGCTGTTTCAATATTTACATTTTACGGGCACAACAAATTTTCCGAATCAGCATTTGCATTTCAAGACTAAATATCCCGCGTACGTATTTCAGGGAAAAATATAATAAGCAGAAGAGTCGTTAAAGACTTTCATCATTATTTTACATTATATCCCACATTTAAATTGCTTTTCCCGCTTAAGTATCTTTTAATATTATACCTTGCACGTTACTATCTTAAAATACAGATTAATAATACAATATGACCTTTTTCTCACACCATTTTAATACCTTCCAATTTATCAAATCATACTAGCTTTCCATTTCATATTTACTGCATCGGAGTGAGAAGGAATGATTGATTGGAGAGCTAATTTTGGCAACTTACAAAAAGTGGCATGATAATTTTTATTTGCTAAATATAGCATGTATCGAATAGAAAGTAAATGAGATCCACACAAATCTGGATTAATTTGATTCCTAAATATTTCAATACTTTTGTTTCTTCCAAAGCTATGTTAAATTCTTGCCAACCTTCCATCTTTCTGAGGGAAACCCCATGGAGGCTGCAAAAATCAAATATTGAAATTACAAATAAAAGACACTTGAAGACAATTAAACAACTAAGGAAGAGTTACATGTAATGAGGAAACACATAAGAACACTATAAACAACATAAACATACCATAAGATCCCTATAGCCAAGTTATAAGGAGTTACCTTATTTGACACGCAATATAACCCCATGGTCATTTTCAAAAGTTGCTGGCATGATGTTTTTGCATTTATTTTGATTAAATCATCAATCGAATGAATGTTGGAAAAAAAGGACAGCAAGAAGAAAAAAAGACGGTAGGCTTTAACCCTACCGCTGGCTTTTGCTAGTGCCGGTACCAAGTCCGGCTGTCCCGAGTTCCTATCCTTGTTTACGTTTGTCTTTTGTATTTTTATTGTTGGTTTTTTTTCTTGTGCAGTTCCTATTTACTTCGTGGCATGCGGCTATGTTTTTCGGCCATTGTAGGTGTTTCTTGTTATCGTTTTTATTCTATCATTTTTGAAATCCAATTTTCAAGTCCAAAAGTGTTAACAAGTGACCGAAACATCGACTATGAAAAACAGCTTAATGTTGATTTAAAGTAAGATCAAATAACAATCCACATAAAAATAACTATTGTAAATAGCCAATAACTGTACTGACGTTGATGTCTTTTTTCATATTTTGTTTGCTGATTTTCAGTTAATGCACCACAATCTGAATGCCCAAAAAACATTGGCGATTTGAGCAACAAACCAGAAATAAAAATAATAAAATGAAAAACGCAACACAAATGGTAACAGCAACACATCAAGAATCTAACACCAGGGGAGTGCGTGACAGGAAAATCTCCGACGCCCAATGGTAAGATTTCTAGTCTCAGAAAGCTTGCTGAGTCCGAGATGATTGAAATGTTTGTAACGTCATAAAATCTGGAATGTGTACCTGAGCGCGCCATATTTTAAAAGACGATTTTCTTGTATTTTCATAAAGAAGTACTTCAAATGATATAACAATAGACCATATCCGAGTTCTGGTATTCAGCTTCACCAGTTGTTGTTTGTCCGCCCTACGCCACAAACGTGTCCGCCCCATGTGACCAACTTCATGACGTTTTAGGCTCTATAACGTGACTTTTTCTTTACTGTGACGTATTTAAAGTAGTCTGGTAAATCCTAATACCATGGGTCGGATATGGTCTATTTAATAATACGTAGATTACATACATTGTGATCAGTAATGCGAACAGATGTCGACTACAAACCAAAATGTGCAAAACACGATATTTGCTGTTAAACTTCACGTGATTCAATGTTTTATTTGATATATTTTTTGTCTTACACTAGTGTAAGACAAGGAAATCTCACACCGTTAAAAATAGGAACTGTTGAGTCTCAAAAGTGAGAAAAATGTACACAAGAAAGTATTGGAATAGAAATTATTAAATGTAGTTTTTTCAGGTTTCACGTCATCACCAACTTAATTTTTACACTGACATTGTTTGTGTTAAGTAGCATAATAATAAGCGTACATGTATTGTTTAGAGCTTTGTTAGTAGTAAATAACTAATCTTCATAGATATCACATTGGTGGTGGGAAGTAATTTATGAGAACTGATGTTAATTATCTCAACTATCTGGTAATTGTTCATCATAACCGAAATAAATTGATGCAATATCACAACTCTTTTGCAATTTTTATGTTTCACTTAAGCAATAAAAGTACATTTGAATACACATGGGCGTCAATTGTAGATTTGTCGGCTTAAGTGCATATTACAGGTGACGTGTACCAAAGCTTGAACTTCTTATGAGGTAGGAGTATTTTCTCTTTGTTTAAGGGCTCATAGTGACTTCAAGATGAAGAACAACAACGGTTTGTCGGCCAAAGTGCAGCTTACAGACGACACATACCAAACCTTGAACTTGCTATGAGGTAGGAGTATTTTCTCTTTGTTGAAGTCCTCAAAGTGACTTCAAGATGAAGAACAACAATGAAAGCGTTGTTCCATTTGCTTAATCTTACCATGTATTTACAGGGATTTTGTCCCGTGTACATTTACTCCATATCTCTATCTCTTTAGTTGCTTACTAAACAATTCGGTGAATTTTATTTCAAAATCTTACATGGATTAAGCACATGATCCAGTTTCATACTTCTAGCGTGTGCGTGACGTCACGTTCATATTTCGTGGTCTCTAGCTGTTTTCATTTTACTACCCTTACGAATTTCTCCTTTTTCAAAAAAAGTGGCAATCAAAACTAGTTGTCCCGAATTTTCCTGCCACCTTTATATCCTCATTACATTTTGTTTCAATTTCTCGTTGATATAGATGAAATATTGCCATGCCATTGGACGTAAGATTGTAATAATTCAATCAGTTGGATTTCAAACATACGTAATCTCATTGGCAACTAAAATTTATAATCTGCGATTCCTAAGCTTAATATGCAGTACAGTTTGTTAAAATTACATATGTAACTTCTTCAGTCTGTATAATATACTACTCAAAAAAGGTTTTGCAACACCTTTGCTTTAGAAGAATATACCTTTGTCCTTATTTTTTGTATAATATTAGGGAGAAAGCTTAATTGTAATGATGAATTTTTCCGACAATTTAATACAGCCATTCAGAAGAAGAACAGTTAATTTAGTTTCTGCATATGCGCATATCGATAAATCAATTGATTGATCCATAGATTCAAAAAATATTTACTGATTAACGACTTCGTGTTATTTAGATTAAGTCATTTTAAATTTTAAATCTTACTAAATAAACGGTTTGATTTTGAAAATTAAAAGATTTTGTCACCGGCAACGTTTGTAAAAATGTCTTTAAGACAATCTGCATTGTAAAAACTGCGTCTGATATCGGCAACATCTACACATTTAATTAAAAATTGTTTGATTTTATGATGACAATTGCATGGAATGGATTCATGCGGTCATAACTGTTTAGTATAACACTTCACTGAATGTGTTGTTTTGGTATGCTCAATACGACATCGGGTCAATACCGCCTGTTCCCAGGTTGTTTGACGTCTCTCTATATTCCATGCTATTATTTATTTAAAGATCCCTACCTCGAAATGCGTTTACTACTTAAAAGCTTCATCTCACTGTATGTCATTGGACAAATAGCCATCTCGTCATCTACTGCATCCTTGACTTTCTGGTTAGCAACTGTGTTTCCATAAATCCCCACGTGACTAGGGATCCTAACATAAATGACTTCTTATAATAATCGGCTGTTTTATTTACGACTTGCCAATGGGGAGCGCAGAACAAATAACCAATAGGACCAAAATATATGTGGAAAAGCCAAAATTAGAGCTATGCACGAGGGAGATGTTTCTTCCTTTTAAACAAAAGTATTCGAACTATAACAAGGACAAATCGGTACCATATACATGAAAAACGAAGACAAAAAAAACTAAAAGATGTCATTGATTGTAATGTACAAGAAAACACAAAAAAAAATAATGCATTAACTGTGTGAACTCCAACTAAAACAAGGAATATCATCAAGTGTTCTGGAATAGTTAGATGGTGTGCTCCGCGCATGGCACCCGTCACACGGCCAGTGAAAACTCCGGTTTTATCCAAATCGGTATTTGTCAGTCCGGTAATAAGCTCTGGATGTGCCCAAAGATATATTTTCTCATCTGTGAAATAGAAACGTTGTCACGGTGTGTCAAATTATGGTGACAATTGCAGCAGTGATTAAAAATAACCTTGATGCATGAGTTTCCGAGACAGGAATTTCGATCTGTCAAAATGGTGAAACGATATAGTGAAGAACAATCCTTTTTAAATTCGGAAGAATAATAGGAGTTTTGGGGGAATTATGTACACAGAAGATATGCCAGAATAAAAAAAGAGCCTTACCACTAAAGCGGCACGATATGATTTAGAAATAGGGGTGACCGACAATCCTGTAAAATATCCATGATTGGTTTCTGAGGAGTTGGATGTTCGATAGCGAAACAGACTCAAAATATTGTGATATTGGGATATCAAAACCTTTTGAACTGGAGGAGTCTGTTCTTTATTCTATTGAATGCTAATCTCAAAACTCGGCGTGGTTTTCTTGCGTTTTCTATAAGGTTCTATGAAATTTATGATGATTCTTGACCAAACCCTTCGGGAAATTTTGAGTTTGATTTTCCTTCAGTTGTGCGACAGTGTTCTACCAGCAGACTAGGCTCCTTGAGCTAGCCGGGAGTTTAGCGGCGAGCACCCCTTGACCCATCTTTCAAAATTACGTATTACTTTTTTCTTTCCATTCAAGATTGTGGTCATGGAGTTAGTAGTCTACCTGTTTTATTCGTATGTTTATTATACTATAGGGAAACGGGACAGATAAAGGGGAGGTTTGGGTACCGATAAACCGGTTGAACCCTACCGCTGTCTTTTGCTAGTGCCGGTACCAAGTCCGGCCTTCCCGAGTTCCCATCATTGTCTAAGTTTGTGTTTTGTCTTATTTGTGTTTTTCATGTGTAGTTCCATAGCAGATTGTGGCTTGTAATTATTGTAGGTGTTTCCTGTTATCCATTTTTACATCTATATCGAAATATTGAAGAGTAAAAAAAATATTACAAAATTTGACAAGCCAGCTATTAATTATGGCTGTTTGACATTATCTAGAACATAAAGTAACAAAGAAAAATCATGTAAAAATTTTTAGAATCCAACAAGCGGTCTCTGCGAAGAGTTGCTTCAACAATGCAGACAGACAGTCATACAGATTTAAATGGGCCGTTAGTTGGTCTTAGTGTGGCAGAAAACGAAAAGCAAAGCTGAAATACGTCATCAAACCAAATTGAAACATAGATATAAATGTAGAATACCATGACCTTTATGAACAACTTAAATGTGTGTTTTATTGCCACGTATATATTTTAGTGTCGTGCATTACTTGACGATTTCAAGTCTATTTTTAACGATGTAATGTCAGTAGACGTTGGAAGACTCGAAAATAGACTTAGAACTAATAAATGAAACACATTTTGGGGTTTATTGTTTGTCGTTATTATGCTATTGTCATTTTGTTACTTTTCAAATGGAACGGTAACAAAAATAAAATTCAGATAAAAAGACTGTTTATTAATGCTTTTGTTCCAAATGGAATTGGAAAGACATTTGCCCCGAATTTACTGCAAATTTCGTATTTATTAGGATGTCATATAAAATTTACGCAGACGTGTTTATGTGAAATCTTATTTGATGACTGCTTTAAAAGCCTATTATTTTATATTTGAGCCAAGAATTTAGTATTCTTAAAGAATATCACAACCTTTTCAACTGAGGGATTCTTATCTTTATTCTCTATTAAATGTTGATCACTAAACTCTGTGTGGTTTTCTAGCGTTTTCTATAAGGGTTCCATATTAATTATTTCGTATTGGTATTGTGAAAATAAACAAGCAGAAGACAAGTATAAAGTAATAAAAATACTTTGTAGGATCCGACTTTTAGATTATCCGACTGAAGTAGTACTTCGGTGTTGACCCGAAACTTGCTGTATCCAAATTTTACATTTTGTTTTAAACTAAGGAGTATCTCTCTCATGATTTTGGCTTTTCTATTAGATCCTATTGGTTATTTGTTCTCAACAGCTTTGACGCGTATCTCGGTTTATGGGCTTTCAAATGTTTTTAATTTGATCTGCACTGAAGAGACATAGGTTGTTGAAATCTGAAAATGCAGAAACTAAATTAACAGAAATCTTCAAAACTGGACAGAATATTTATTACAAAATTTAGTTGAACAATCCCTAACTTATAACTTTCTTGCAGTCCTTCTTACAAGTTACTTTAAAAGTATAACATTTACTGCAGTAGATTAACAATATAAGAAACTATTTTTAATCTTTTCATATCAATTGTAAGGTATTTTTAAGCTTATTAGTTATTCGTCATTAACCATTTCTGCGCCATGTGCCTATTTTGGGCTGATATTTTTTACTACGTTCAGTGCCATCGGGCCTATTTTAGGCCTATGTTGTTTTTCTGACGTTGGAACAATAGAGAACTATAACGTTATCAAATTTGGCGTACCTCGACGACTATCAATATTGCCGACGTTTTTTGGCGCGCTTTCATTTTTTTCAGTGTCTGTGCCCATATTGCGATAATGTGTGTAATATTAAACGATAGATTATGAAATTTTGTAGCAATCTTTTTGAATACTTGACGCTGACTACCTTTGCTTTCTAGTCATATTTTTAATTGAGATTTTGATAAAATGCGTATTGTTTGTTATAAGTTTTCTTTTGACTTGGAGTGGAACCCGGAGCCCTATGAGTGGAGCCAATAGCCATATTCTTGGATCCCGGAACTCTAGTCTTAAAACCCGGAACCATAGTCTTGGAGTCCGGAGCTTTTGTGTTGGAGCTCGGCGTCCAATGTTCGAGCCTGGACCCAGGACGCTCGTTATTCACCAAATCTTCATCTTTCAAAGTGCAACTTATGTACTAGAAAGTACTAGTGCTATCGTATGGAACTATAAATTCAAAGTAATATATACGAAATTTAATATTTGGAGAAATCAAATGTAAACCTTAAACAGGCAGAATTTATCAAATATTTCAATTCACCAACTACAAAAAATACTAACAAATACCAGTTTTAGTGATTTTTTTTATCCCTTTCAATTACCGTAGTTCAATCTACAGAACCTGCAAGAACTCGTGACGTTTTAGCGATTGTCAACGTCACTGACGCTATTTTTATGTGGGCCTCTGTAAAAAACAATCTTGGCACTGAAGCGTTATTTGCGGAAAAAGTTCCATGGCAATTTTGGGTCATCTTTTTTTTATCCCCCCCCCCGAGGGAACCCCGGGGTATAGAAATAGGATCAAGTATCTCCGGCTTTCGGGGTATGACCCCGAGGGAACCACGGGATATAGAAATAGGACCCATTCCGTGGTTGTGCGGGATTAATAACTACACAACCCATCTTTCGGATGGGATGTTAACTCAGGTCCACGTGTTGGATGAAATGCCACGCTTCTTGCACGTTAAAGAACCATTGTAGCAAGCTCTTTTTGAGTGGTACGTAGGTGATCGGCTACAAGGCTGAATTCCCCGCCCCTTTCGATTTCACCCTACTTTTCCAGTGGCAGTCAGAATTTCTCGTCTTGTCCCGAAAATTACCCCAAGGGTCTATAACGACTGTTTTCCGTGTCAAATAGGTGAGTGAGGGGATGGCCATCTTTTCTGATGGCACCACTTCTAGTTCTTTTTTATTATGCCACGTTTTCTTGCAATTGACTTGACAAGTGCCCTGTAATTGTTAATATGTCGTCATTGTCTTTTTGGGATATTTTACGACAGGACATGAAGTAAATGAACATGAGATCATAACACATATGTTAGCTCCAACTACAATACACTTAATGACCTGTATGGCCATTTCGGAAATTAATTCCTCATCAGCAGCACTATCACCCAAACATAGGCCATGTGTCGCTCTTTATCGAACTCTCTGGTGTCATACATCAGAAATTAAGATGTAACAATATACAATAATATAAAAAGCAGAAAAGAAATTTTTAATCTTAAATTGAACCTCGAAGTAACATGTATGCTTTAACTAAATCCTTAGTTGCTGCAAATTTTATTTCTGGTGGCCATTTCGACCATTTTTGTTTCTTGAATACTCTATATATATGGCAGTTATGGAGTACATGTTCTTGAGATAATTTCTCCTAC
>MJUU01073234.1:7357-24569 GCA_002080025.1 Modiolus philippinarum | reverse complement strand
AAGGCCCAAAATATTGGTAGCCATAGCAAAAAATACCACTTTTAGGCCTTTTTGGTCATTTTTTAGGGCCGCAAAATGGCCGACCATGACGTATCCCAAATTTAAAGTATTTTCTGAAGATTTGGCACCTCGTGGGTCATTCCTACTTACATTGGATGAATAGAATGGGTAGAAGCAGAATTAGTTGGGTAGAAGCGTAGGTTTATATTATTCTTGGGCCTTAAAATTGATTTTGCACTCTTTAACTGGAAGAAGTGATGACGCATGACGCTTTTTATCCTGTGATAGATATGAAATCGTATAATCATTATAAACTAATTCAGAGTATTAGGGATGAAGTGTTGCATTCTGGTTGCCTAAAAATGGAGCCCATTCCTTCTAAAATGTGCGGATATTTTGCACTTTTAAATAAACAGCCCACGTTTTCATGCATAAGTAACCTAGGGGTGGCAAAATTGTCCTTACTAGATATGTGATATGCTACAATCGCAAAAAACCGTATCTGCATAGGTTATGGGACCTGTAAGAGGTGTTCAATTAAGGTATGACAGCATCCCGTCAAAAGACGGGACCCGCATGGCAAATTTTAAGGGGATACAATACAGTGAAGATTCTGAACTGATTTTTTCGTGAAATTTTGAATTTAAGTCCATTTGAACATGCTCTTTTCAACTCTGCAAAGATTTCGTTTTCGAGATAACTGCGATTCAAAATTGCCCATGTTCCAAAATATTTCATAAAAATTGTATGTTGACAGCAATATGTAAAATATAATAACTTTTAAACTAATAGAGCTACATGTAATTGCTTCCGGTTTTTTGCTACAGTTTCGTGATATATTTTTGAAGACATATACATTTTAAAACAAAATTTCTTAATTTGTGGTTCGAAATCATAAAAAAGCAATTTTCACGGGACTTAAGAGATAACCAAACTGTAGGATCTGAGGGGGTAAATCGTAGATTTAACTGTCGCAAACTGGTAAAATCTTAGATTTACCCCTGAAGATCCTAAAATACAGTTTGGTTATCTCTATTCTAATGCAAATCAGACAAAAAACATTTAAAATCGATTTTTAAATTACAGGAAGTTTGATATGCGTCTGCGCCATTACGTTGCTATCGGTTCCGACAGTAAATCGTGGATTTTACCCCCTCAAAATTATGACGCCATGCAATCAAAACAAGCGTTACAATCATAAGTACATTTGAATTTTATTTTACATGCTTTTACAATGTAACCCGAAAAGTGGGTGTTCAACGGAAAAATATTTCAAAAGTTATGAAATTGAAAAGGACAGAGGCGTCCGAATATCAGACCAAATCGCATGATAACATCATCAATAACTTTATATTTCCTGTTTATCATATTCATAAATATCTGTATAGTTCATTTACATGAAATATTTAATTGAATCGCATGGAGTTCAATATAGTCAATACAAACATTGTAAGTGATACATAATTTGATACATGAATATTTAAAAAAAAAATTCATTGACGAGATTACATTTTCAGGAATTGCGCAGTTGCTAACTCCATGTGAAGAAGCTGCTGGAGACGATCATCTGGTTAAAGTGTTTGATGGAATATGCTACGAATTCATTAAAAAGAAAACAACGTACGATTTCGCCAACCATTATTGTCGTGCAAAAGATGCTTCTCTTGTCGATATCGTGAATAGAGAAATAGAAGACTTCTTGATACACACCGTAAAAGCAGAACTAGGGTGGGACTGGAAGCGTGCTTACATTGGCGTATGGAAAAAAACGGGAAGAGGCCCGTGGTATGGGCCACATGGTATGTATATAATCAATTTTGAATCTATAAGAAGGGAAAATGACACAGAAGTACATTGTTTTCATTTTACTTGACCGTCCGTTTGTTAACTCTTGTCCCAAACCCGACATATTATGTAGATTTTTGTCTTGACCACTACACTATTTTGTAGTTTTTATTTCGAATGTTGTTCCAAAAATAAAATAAAAGTAATAATGATATGCCTGATCACCTTTTTCTGTTATCAAAAAATAATGTCACCCTGATAGTCAGAAAAAGAGACCTTGCTTCAAATAAATTTTTCCTACCATAGTGTATATTGGGAAAATTTCCCAGCTTAGCTGAAAGGCCCACCCCGAATATCAAATGAACCGTGCTTTAAAAAAGTCAAGCACTAGTGTGAATTTTAGATTATGTACTTAAATCCCATTCTCTTTTAGATGCACCTCAAGCTTGACAAATAAACCATTTTCTGCGTATTGCAAGTTGTTTCTAACATTTTTAAAAATGTTAAGTAAATGTGTGTAATTAGGAATTACGTGTAATTAGTAATTTTTTTTAGGAATTTCATGTAATTACTAGGTGATTTAGGAATTACATGAATTTCCTAAAAAGTCTAGTAATTTCATGAAATTACTGAAAAAATCTTGAATTTTACACACATTTACTGAATTTTATTTTTGAAGAATAAACAATCATAGATCATGAAAATTTATGTATTCAGTAAACCAAACGTAATTTAGTAGTGTAACAAGACTTTATTCACCATTTGAGGCTTAATGATAATGCAGCATTATGTTCTTTATGACGATTACTTACAGCCCAGTAGTCAGTACTTCGGTGATGACCCGAAAGCCGATTCTATTTGGAACCTTACAATATCTAATTTTTGTAAATTTTGTCGAAACTGAGGAGTATCTCCTTCATGCAAAGCTCTGTCCTTAGCTGATTTTGGCTTTCAATTTAGATCATATTTGGTAATTTGTTCTCTATCAGTTTTTAAATATCTTTGACTTTATGGTCTTCCAAACGTTTAGATTTTATCTGCACTGAAGAGACATAATTTGTCGAAATGCGCATATGCAAAATCAAAATTCATAGTAACTTCGGTATTTAGTTATTTTACTTGTGGTACTGTTACGACACACAATAGACCAGCTTTTAGTTTTCTAGCTTTGTGCATTCAGATGTGCAACAACATTTTGAAATACTTGTAAACCTCCAAAATTGATTGTTCTGTTGCCGCCTGTTGAACAGTCAAAATTACCGTTGAAGAATCCGAAATGTCGACAGTTTCGAAAAGCAGCGCTAGCGTTTATTTTTTCAAGAACACTGAAGAAATTGGTTCTATGAGTGTGAGCCATAAAACACCCAATATCTTATGGCAATTTTGTCATGTCAAGTTGGACATAGGATGATCTTTTTCACATTAGTATTTATTGTATTTTAAAAAAGCTACAATGTATTTAACAGTTATTTCTCAAACTTTGAGTTTTAAAGGTATGTTTAAGCATTTGTGTTGGCATTCAAACCTTTGTTGTCCTACAATGTATCTTGTTTTTGTGATGACTTTCTACGTAAACTTTTGCAATGAAGCTTGGGGAACTTGAGGTTGTTAGCCATTTTGAAAAATCATTTATGACTGGATGCTTTGAATGATAATATGGCTGACAAACCTTAAAATTATCTAATACGTCAATCTGACATGATTTGTTTTTAGTTGTATATTAAATATCATATAAAACCTTGTATTTTATCTGCAATCAGTTTTGAGAAAGAATGGCTTTTTTTTTTAAATTCAAGTTCAATGGAATTCTGGTACCTGTATTAGTTCCAAAAACTGAATTTGCAAATGAGCAAAAATTCACAGATTTCACGATATGACTTTTGTGTTCCAAGATTGACATTGCTTATAATGCACATTGAGTTTTCAGGTCCCTCTGAAACAGGGATAAGAAATCGCCTACGTGACATTACATCTAAAAACTTAGTAGTAAGTCTTCCACAGAAGACATGTGTCGCCTGCGTATTAACACAAAACATATTCCGTCAAACTGGAATTGGGCATGCAAGAAATCCAAGACCCTCTTACACATTATAGGTCCCCATACTGATAGTCCATGCCAAATTGCAGAAGGAAAGGATATGTGGTTCTGAGAAAAATGTGACAGAAATTTTCAAGACTCCAAAAATATTCTAAGTCAGTCAAACAGGAAGTTTGCATGCCAGAGATTCAAAACTCTATGACACTGTATATGTCCCCATACTGATACTTCATGCTAAATTACAGAAGGCTGGGATATGTGGTCCCTGAGTAAAATGTGACAGAAATGTTTTGTGACAAAAATATTCAGTGAGTATTTTGTTGAAGGATTATAATTGCCTTCTCAATATATTCCAAAATATTTCAGTTTCTATAATACATACCAAAAACATTGTATTTAAGTATTACAAAATGCTAAACATGCTTACAATATGGTATAAGTAAATTAAATGAAGAATTTTGAATTTTTTTATTTCAGTAAATGTGTGTAAAATTCTTGAAAAATTTCAGTAATTTCATGTAATTACTGACAAATTTCAATAATGTGATGTAATTACTAGACCCTTTATGAATTACATGTAATTTCTAAATTTTCAGTAATTTCATGAAATTACTAATTACACACATTTACTGTATAATATACATAGTGACAACAAGATCGTTCATTAGTTGTGACAGAATGAAAGACTAAATTCCACGAAACGTGTACTACAACATTCATCGACCATTTGAATACACACTACAAATTGAAATACTCATTAATGATTTCTTGAAACTGAATGAAAATGCGTAAATAAAAAATGCGTAAGTAAAGAAAACCAAAATAATTTACATCATAATTGTATTACAGCAATGCCGGCATATGACTGTGTTTTTTGGCCATTGTAGGTGTTTCCTGTTATCTGTTTTATTCTATGATTCTTTTAGTGTTCAGTATACTTATCCGCGTCATTCTGGTCATGGTGTATTGGCTAAACAATATGATCAGAATTACACGGAGAATTACATCCGAGTTTGGCTGATCGGTATGAAGGGTGTGTAAGTTGAATGTTCTCTTTTTACAACTTACAAGGATGTGTCAAAAGGGTTTCTTTACAAATTATTGCCTGTCAGCTTTGAAACTTGGGATGTAATTCAATTATTTAACAACTTCCACAGTGTGCCATGACGCCTTCCACTTTGTATCCTGAGAGACGACGACGTAACATTCAGTCCGCCCCCGTGTCCGTCTTGTACTGGATATGTACTTTAGTATGCTGGTTCTTTGAGCATTCAGAAGCCCAGAATTTTTCGTGGTATTTCAGATGGTGTATTGTCTTAACACATATCTTTGTATTCACGAGAGACTTCAACTGATGTAGGCAAATATTGGGTGAAGACATCCAGGTAGAGGATGGAGAAAGTTGGTACATGGTGCTCTCTGTCTTGCTCCCTTGGCTAGGAACTTCAATAATTTTAGTTGTTATGTATATATGCGAATAAGGAAGTGTTTGCACTGTAATCCTCACTGCTTGTTGCCCATATTCTATATAAAAATTTCTCCAGAACATTTCCTTCTGATTGTTATTAAATTTCATCAAGATTACAATTTGAGCTTTTTTATTATCTCATAATAACGAGATAATTATCTCATAATTATGAGATATTATCTCATAATTATGAGATGTTATGTAATAATTATGACATATTATCTCATAATTATGAGATCTTATCTCATAATTATGAGATATTATTTCATAATAAAGAGATACTATCTCATAATAATGAGCGACATATTAATGAGATAATAATCTCATAATTATCTCAAAATTATGACTTATTATCTCATAACTATGTGATACATATATACTATTAGTAATTTGTTTTGCGAGTATGGAATTCTCAGCTTGTATTGCATCGAGTGCAACGCACGAGATGCAATACGAGCTGAGAAATCCATCCGAGCAAAACAAATTACTAATAGTATTTTTATCGCTAATTTTGTTATTAATATATACCAGAAATATGTTTGTTTTTCTATTGAAATATTTTTTTAGGTTAAACTGTAATTTTTAGTTAAATGCAACGCTTTTTTGATAGGATTATTTTTTTCACGAAACGTCACGCGACGTCATATTAATACGCTGTTGCTAACGTTCCATAGAGATTGACGATAATATGTTCATATCAGCGCAGTGCAGTGATAATAGAATTATCGTCGCTCCGGAACAATTGAAAATCAAGCAAATTAGCGATAATATTTCATAATTATAGTTAGTATCTCAAAATTATGAGATATTATTTCATAATTATCTCATAATTATGAGATGATATCTCATAGTTTTGAGATAATTATCTCATAATTATGATATAATTATCTCATAAATATGACTTATTAACTCATAATTATGAGATACTATCTCATGGTTATGTAATAATATCTCATAATTTTGAGATGCATCTCATCATTATGAAATAAGATCTCATAATTATGAGATAATATCTCATGATTATGAAATATTATCTCTTAATTATGAGATACTTATCTCGTAATTATGAGATAATTATCTCATTATTATGACTTATTATCTCATAATTATGAGATATAATCTCATAATAATGAAATAATATGTCATAATTATGAGATGCTATCTCATAATTATTTGATAGTTATCCCATAATTTTGAGATATCATCTCATAATTATGAGATATTATCTCATAATTATGAGATATTTTTTTTCTTCATGTGGCATCAATACGCTTCCGTACAAATGTACCATTTCAGAGTTAATATGAGATAATACCAACTTAATCGATTCAATATTTTATATGTTTTAGAAAAAAAAAATACAAAAAAGAAAAAAAAAATGTGTTGAAATAAGTTCATTATGATACCCCTCTTCATGGCATTTAACACTGAGCCTATGGAAAAATATTTGACATGGGGTATATTCGAACTGAGTTTTACAAATTCTTAGAAGATGTGGTTTTGCAAGTAGTTTAGCACTTCTATGAGCTTTGTTTCTAACCTGGCGACACGATCTGGTTTAGTAAGTAGATGATATATATTTTCTTAAATTTTCTTGTTTGTTTTTCTCGATGTAGAGTGTGTGTTTTATGTATTTAAAACAATACAAATTAGTCGTTGATTATAATTAATTGCTTTTAAAAATCCTTTGTACATGTGTAAAAAATATAGAATTGGTCTTTTTCCAGTTTCTATGTATTTTCAACCTTCTTTATTTCCCATGTTACCTCTATGTTATATCTTAGATTTTTCACTGCCCTTTAAGGTAGTAGACTCGGGGTAACCGCAAAATTTTCCACAAATTCAATTTCTTTTTAATTTGCAGTATGAAACAATTATGCACTTATATACTTCATGAAAAAATTTTGAAAAGTTGCACCGTAAGATTTTTGATCTACAGTTTACTGAATAAGCCACTGTCTTAGGGGTCTTAAATTCTGTTCAGAAATCACCATAAGGCGTATACTGTTCTATATATTAATAAGAAACAGCTTAAATTAATCCTAAATTGCTAAACTGCTTCTTAGAAACTCGTTGACCTAAATGTCAGATAATAAATATCATAGTCATGCAGTAAGTGTTGATTTGCAGTACAAAAGAAATAACATTGTCAAAACAATGCTAAAAACAGAGCTGCATTCAATTTCTTCTGAGCAAAAAATCCTATAATTCAATTTTCATCAAAAACTGAGACATAAAAGATCCCCCATACGACTTATATACAACATTTTATAAAAAAAAATTAACCCTTCCATTTTTTCACAATGTTAGGAAAACTGCATAAAAAGTCATAAAATCGTCGAGATACAAGAATTACCTCCCTTGCCAAATATCTGACTTTGATTTATTTTAATATTTTTTAAGATTCCATTCATGTATCAGAACCTGGAATTTCATGTATAAGAACCTGGGAATTTTAATACAGGCATTATGAAGTGAATTATCAACAGAGTGTATTTTTATGATAAGATTTAGGAAAAAATATCATAAATTTTCAGTTTAATTCATACCAGTCACAACAAGTAGTTTTTATATAAAAAGGAGTTAGCTCCTCTTACCCCAGGTCTACTACCTTAATTAGCAAAATTGGTCTCATATGAAAAGGATTCCCTTATCGATATGTTACAGGAGCCCCTATAACTTTCCTATACAGCTAACACTTAGACAGAGATGATGTTTAATAAAGAAATCGAACAAACCCCTGCCATAGTTAAAATATAACTAATACACGTATCTTTAGTTTTAAAGGCCTTTGTTTACTGCTTATTTGTTCTTATAAAGCTTCATAGTAGGTAGGGAAAAATCTCACAAAGAAAATATAATGATCTTCTATATAACAAAATCTACTGTTTACTATGCAACTTCGGTATTTTTGCATTTTGAAACCATCGGGCCGATGCCACTGCTGGTGTAACCGGGGTCCCCAAAGGTATTCACCGGGCCGATAGTCAGACTTGTCTGACATGAAAACTTTGCATTTTAAAAAAAATAATGTTTTTATAAAAATTCTTACCTTATAAAAATACTGAGGCTTCAATCCGTGTATTGCAGTAGGTGGATGTCCTTGGTTCTTGATTTGGCCTATTTCGATATTTTTGTAATGAGTTCTTCTTTTTTACTACTTTGAGATTATGGCTTTTCATATATTTTAATTTTAATGCTGCTGATGAGAGGTTACTCCTTGAAACACGTGTACATCATAACGAAATGTATTGTTTACTATGCAACTTCGGTATTTTTTTTTATTTCCATACCAGAGAATATGTTTGAATTGAGTGGCTTTTTCTTTGTGAAAAGAAAAAAAACCCCAAATATTTCTAATCAGTCAAATGCCTTTCTAAAGATCATGCAGCTTGTATGTGTGCAGGAGCTATGCTCAAAACTGAGATTTGATATGTGTTGAAAGCTGTTTTTGCATAATTGCCGAACTTTGGTATAAATTATAATAAAACCTCTAAATAATTAGTACACATATTCTTTTATTATACCTAATAAAGCGCATAATATTCAAATTGCAATAATGAATGTCTCAGTGGTTCTATTCTTGGCCAAATAGTCGAAAAGCATAAAAATATCTTAATGCTAAACAAATACTAAAATATATCAAGTGTCTTAGTCGACAAAATCATTTTATTTAGGCCCACTGACGTGATATTTTGTTTCAAATTCATATCAATATATATGAAAACATGTACATTGTATTCTAATATAACTCTCTTCTTTCGCTTTGGAAATAAAGCTATGTTCTAATTCCAACAATAGTTTTTAGAACATGCGTATATTTTTTTCACAAAAGGAAATTCGTAATGTACAATTTCATATTTTATTCACTCAATATTCATCTACTGCATATTTTGTGAAATAAAGTTTTGAAGAATGAATCACCCAAAAAGCCACATCAAATAATGAAATAATAGAAATTTACAACAGTTACTGAATTTAAGACCCGGAACTGAAATTGACATAACCGTAACCTAGCAATGTTTTGTTGTTATGAAATCTTATCTGTGTTGCATATGATGCTTTACAATTTAATTTTTAAAAATTTTTTACGTTAATAAAATAATAAATATGAGTTTTATTCCTTTTCTTTTCTGTTTTTGCTTCAAATATAACATAACTAAGATGTCATGTAAATTAGAAATACAGCCAGCTCACACTTATGCTAGCTTCGATTTCAAAATATCCGAATTAAGCAATAACAGTACATTATTTGAATACCCGAGGGCGTCAATCGTAGATTTGACGGTCAAAATGCAGTTTACAGGCGACGCCTAGCGGAGCCTGTAAACGGATATTTTGACCGTCAAATCAAGATTGACGCCCTCGGGTATTCAAATAATGTACTGTTATTGCGATTGTAATGCAATTAAAAACCATTAATCGATTTCATGTTCTATTTTTAACTTGTGTATATTTGTAACCATACAAGGAACCAGACTAAACAGGTTACCTAACATGTCCCAGGTGCGTAGATGGTGGAATTGACGGTCAGTTCTGACCAATCAAAACTTTCGTTATATAAATGTTGCATTACAATTTTATATTTTTTATAACAAATTATTTGTATTAATTCATAACCTTATGAGCCACTTGTATTACTAAAACAATAAATATAGATTTCTAGATGTCCATTTATGTGTGTTTGTATGCAGTTTTCCGACATCTTTCAATTCTAGTGTCAAACCCAATGTTGCAAGCTCTCTTAGAGGCGCCTCAAAACGCCCAAAACGCTTAGAATCAAACTAGATTTCCTCAAACTAGGTTTCCTCACCGTTCATTGAAGATCTTATGGTGGCTTTGAGTTGTTATTGCTCCCCTTAGGGTCGTCGTCTCTTTGACACATTCCCCGTTTCCCTTCTTTTTCTTATAGATTATTGCAATTAGGCTCTATACGAATAAGAACATGGGCAGACCTTATATTTGTCTTCATTTCATACCTCGCTATTGCTCGGTATAAAATATTAACAAATATAATGTCTGCCCATGTTCTAATTTGCATAAATCCTGCTTGCAATAATCTATTTCTTAATCAATTTATATAGTAAAATATGTCGGACAAGCACAAATTCATATGAATTTCACGTAACCAGAAGATGAAAACAATGGCACAAAAACAAATTTTTTGGCTTTTCTCTTCGATTTTGAGGAGTAAACAGCATTGCAAGACATAATTTCAAGAAAATATCAGGAAATGAGATGGCAAAGTACTCCATTTACCCCGGAAATGGATTTTTAGTGAAGATTTTTCTCATAAAAGTTATCTGTTTTCAACTGTATTATTTCCCTTCAAAAAAGATATTGAGTAGAAAATGAATTATATCATGGATAGAATAGCTTCATATGCACATTGTTCACTGTTGTTTTGGCAACATGCCAATCTTTATTCTTTTCATACTGTGTTTATTGTTTGAACAAGACTCCTAGTAAAACTCCTGATAATGTAACTTGCTGGGTGCACGATTTGATATTTTTATGTTCAATTTTAATATACATAAATTGGAACATATTATATCACAATTCCATGTGTGCCGGAAAACGGCCTTATTGCAACCCATCCTTAACGCTTTGGTATGTAAAATTAAACTTTTATCTTTACAAATGACTAAATACCGAAGATGTTGTGAATTTAAAATCTGCATATGCGCATTTCGACAACTTATGTCTCTTCAGTGCAGATAAAATCTAAACGTTTGGAAGACCATAAACTCAAAGATGTTTAAAAACTGATAGAACACAAATAAACAATATGATCTAAATATGAAGCCAATATAAGCTGAGGACAGAGCTTTGCATGAGGGAGATACTCATCAGTTTTCAAAAAATAAAAAAAAATCAAGATATTGAAAGGTTGAAAATAGAATCGGCTTTCGGGTCAGCACCGAAGTACTGACTACTAGGCTGGTGATTACCCTCGGAGAATAACATTAACCAGCAGTGGCATCGACCCAGTGGTAACACGAAGTAAATGTGAATTTGAATTCTGCATAAGCGCATTTCGACAACTTATGTCTCTTCATTTCAGATGAAATCTATATACGTTTGGAAGACAATAAACTCAAAGATGTTTAAAAAAATGATACACTTAAATTTACACTTAAATCTTAATTCCTAAACGTGTCGTTATAACGTGAAAGAATATGCGGTCATAACAAGTAACAACGAGATAATATACTTTTATAACGAGAAACGCCTTTTTAAGGTGTCTCAGTGGTATTATTCCACCATTTTAACTAATACTTGTTCATTTAGGTTTCATTCATTAAGAAATTTTACAAAATAATTATTTAAAATGTAAAGAAAGTTTCAGGTATTTAAAATTTTTATTCTTTATCTCTTTAACAACATTTCCATAACCAAAAGGTGAACTAAAACACATTAGCTTTAAACCTGTTGCTGAATTTAAGGAACCATAGAAATAATCCAAGGGAGATAATTTAAGAATTTAACAGAGATATCACTAGAGAAATTAACATTTCGCAATTTAACGGTGACCCCCTAATTTTCATTTTTTATATGTAAACTATGTAAGAATTTCAAAACACAGGCAAAGTATGAACAAATTATATAATAGAATTTTCAAGCTGTGTACTCATACAGTCATTTTCCTTATCATTTTTATGTAAAATCCTAAAATTTTCAATCTCAGTTTTTGCGCTTAAATGCACGGTGACCCCCAAATTTTATTTTGCATTTTAACAACATTATTATGTTTCGACACAGAAAATTTCGCAAAATTCTATAATAGGAAAATAATACCCTGCAGACACCTTAAATAAAAATATTCAGTACAGTGGCTGGTTTAGGTATAACGAGATACTAAGTCGTTATAACAAGCCACTAGTCCGAAATGTTATTGTGTAAAATAATATCCCTTCTAAAAAACAAAATAGGTGGGCGTCCACTTCACTGGCCACATCATAGAAACACTGCATAATAACGGTTGGATATTCAGATGGTTTGCCTATATAAATCATTTAGGAACGACGCTATTTAGTGCATTGACATCTGCAAAATAAAAGTTAACAATGGGGCTACTATTGGACCATAACTTTTTTCTAGTTGGCGTCGAATGTGTTCGCCACAATCACACAAAAATTAAACTGTCGACAATGAACATTATCAAAAGGCAAAAATTACCGGGGATGGACACAATTCCTGTATTACAAGATAGCCAAATGTTTATTCTTGAAGGAGAATTCTAAAAAAAAATATGATTTAGAGGCGTAAATTTCGATCATTCAAAATAATATTTGGATGCCAAGGTTAAAAGGTATGTACCACTGTGTTAAATTTGGCGGTTATGTTATTTTAAGCAATTGGCGACACAGTCACAATAATCAACACTACAGTAAGGTAAAACTACATGAAATTAATTGGATTATTTCTGGATTTTATTATCTATTTTTCCATTTCGGTATGGGAATCGAGTATTTAAAGCTCCATTTTATAAATGGAAACAAAATTTGGTAAAAAGCTTGTAAAGGTTATCTATTTGGTCTCTCATATTAAGTTGTTTTTCAATTTAATCCCCCCCCCCCAAAAAAAAAAATAGAAAAAAAAATTAGAGCGTGGACGTTTACTTAATCAATTAACTTTTTTGCTCAATTCTTCAGAGTGTGGCGTGGAGGGACGGGAGGCAAACATATTCGCCAATTCTTAATAAATCGGTATATAAAGTAATTAAATCCGGTGATGTATTTTTTTATCCAAAATGACAGGCACCATATTTTATTGACCCAAAATGATAAACACCAACCAGAGTCTACTTTAAGAATAATTTACGCACTTATTGCAAACTTTATAATCAAACTCTGAATGATAACATTATTTTCTACTGAATAAAAATACAGGATTTAAAGAATGAGGAATCTTCTACTAAGAAACAACTTTCTGAAGTTTCAATCATGGTAGAAAATCCAAGTAGTTGACCGCATTTAACATCATCTCTTTGCCTTAGCACTCGTCAAAAATTTTATATACAACGCTGTCTATTTGAAAAAGAGAATTTCTATTTTATTCTCTTTTTTCATTGGTAACCAAATTTTGTAACATTTCTGCATTTTTTGGATATTTTCTACAAAATAACAAAATAACAATACGAGTGGGGCTATTGCCCCACAAGATGTTAGCATAATGTGTTGAAATTGCTCCAGAAAGAATAAAATGTGTTGTAAGCATTAAACCTCGAAACAAAATAATGTATAGGGAATATGAATGAAAAAAAACTTCTAACCGTCCGCGGGGAAATTTCCCCGCTTAAGAAATCGTGTATTGGCAGATGTAAGCTTCACCACATGAGGTAAAAATGCATGGCTGACATTGCTTAAACCCAAGCGGGTAAATTTCCCCGCGATAATTGAATTGAAATACTTTTTACTTGAATACTGAAAAAATATTACTTAGTACATGCCATGTTTAATTTCATTTGGGAATGTAAGTACCGACAAAACTTGTTGATACGATGAATTCCAAAACTATTCGACGGGGAAATTTCCCCAGGAGGTGAAAAGCTTTTCATACTTCACCCTCGATCGACATTAAAATTCAATTCCTCTTACATTTAATTCTGTGAAAGTGTTTTATTTTTTTAGTTGAAAATCTGAACATTTTTGTGCAGATCTTTTGTGGGGAAATTTCTCCGCTCAATTAATTTTCGACAAATTTTCATGACATAAATAATTTGATGAAAATTAATTGAGTGGAGAAATTACCCCACAAAAGATCTGCACAAAAGTGTTCAGATTTTCAACTCCAGCAAAATTGTGACATGCTGAGAAAAGTGTGTGGGGAAATTTCTCCACTAGCATTAGTAGTATTTGAAATTAACAATGAAGGGATATGGACTAAATTCAAATGAGACAAAGTCTCTACAAATACACATTATAAAGGAATTTTTCGAAGATATGCGAATATATGTATATAAATATTCTTGTATGTCGACAATTCTGATTCAAAGTTTGTGATGGCATTATTTTCAAAGAGCGACAGGAAATATGAATTGTCTAAAGCATGTTTTACATATCTTGGAATTATAAAGCATACTTTTAACGGAAATAGTTTACAAAGTTTCCCTGATAAACATTATTTTAGGGAAAAGGGATTTAATTCGCGGCAAAGTAGACTAAATATTATTTTCCACATTAGTTAATTATCACGTCACAAAGGCAAATCTGTAAAATGATTGTTCCGGCCAAAAAATCAAACCAAACCCGTATTCGACTCTGTATTTTTGAAATGCACGACTGCATTGCCCAGCGCAACAGTGTCTATCTACATTAAAACGTTGAATCAATGTTAGTACATTAATATCATTAATTATGTCAATGTTCTGTAATTTTTCTAATAAATATTTAGACATGCAGTTACTTACCTAGATGCAGATACTTGTATTTCGTATACGGTTGGTAGAGATTTCCACAAGAAGAAAGTTTCAGCACTTATTCGAGCAATGACCAGTGGTAACAAGTCAATTCTACATCACTACATAGCCATTTTTCGATAAAATGCTTCTGCTCACGATCCAATGTAGCTGTTGCATATCTGTATACTACAATATATATTTATATTAACTTAAAAACAAGTGTGCTCTTTAATAGATGTATCGCTCGTCAGTGCTAGGCAGCTAACGTGATGTGACACATCAAACTGACATAATGTGGATAACATAAAATGCTCACTGGACTGTGCAAGGGAGTAACTGACAAAGCCATAATCGTGCATGCCGTATTAACCAAGACCAACCTTAACACCAAATATCATTGACCTATCAAATATATATACTGATACACCAAACATACTCAATAGACCATACAATTGAAGTTAAGGACAAAACGCACATGGTAGGCTGTCAGGTACTACCAAGTTAACAAAGACCTATATACCAGATATCATTGACCTACCAATACTAGATGATGAGAAACCATACATGCTCACTAGACAGTAAAATGAGGTCAAGGACAAGAGCAATATGAGAGACTGTCATGTGCTACCAAAGACCAAACTTTATGCCAAATATACATGATATAACCGACCTACCTGCACTAGATAATGAGAAACCAAATTTGCTCACTCAACTGTTAAATTGATGCAATAAACGTAAGTCATATGGCAGACTGCCATGTACTACACAAGACCAATCCATATACCACGTATCATTGATCTAACATTTTATTATTTAGTTATTTCGAAACATTTCTAATCAGAAACTTACCATGGTCACTAGAAAGTGAAATTGAGGTCAATGATAGACTGTTCTACCAGCGACCAACCTACATATCAAATATAATTGACCTACTAAGATTACTTAGAAACTGACCTATATACTAATAACAACAAAACTTAGATGTGTTCACTAGACTGTGAAACTATACGTCAAAAAGACAAAAGCTATATGGCAGACTACCCAAAGACCAACCCTCATACACAATATAACCGAATTTCCACATTACACAGAAACTGACTTTATCATAAGACATTAAATGTTCACTAAACCATAAAAAAAATCCATAAGACACACTATCAAGTACTACCTAAGACCAACCTTCATATCAAATAGTGATAGTAAAAGGGAAACTCACATAATCACAAAAAAAAACTTTGTATGCCTATGTCTTGCTTTCAGTGGAGAGAAAAAAAAAGTAACAATGATGAATGATGTACCTATTCCCACTGCTTATCAACATGTGAAAAATATGGGTGCTGACAGGTCACTTCACTTTAGTTAAAAGATTTAAGTGTCATGCAAGGTAGACAGTCTAGATTTTTGTTTTTTTGGCTTTTTAACTATTTTGAAATTTGGGCCCTTGGTAATGATAAGCATTAAAGATCACGTTTCAAATGGAGAAATTGTAAACAATGTGTTTAAACGAAAAGTGTATCTCCCCTACCTGCTACAGTATTTTGTTGTGATCATTTCATATTACATAATCATTTGATCGGGTCTGACCAGCCTCGCCGATACATATCTTACAGTATAAAGACATTTCAATAAAACAGTGACTTCGTTATACCACAAACCCAATTTCATATGCCACCAATTGTCATTCAGCTATCAACAGGTTATTTGATTATACTTTAAGATCATTTTAGCATACTTTATATATATACATAGGATAGTTATCTTCTATCAGTGAAATTTGCAGGTTTTGGCAATAAAACTGTATAAAAAACATGATAAAGCAAGACTATAATTATCATACAGCTCGTACTGATAAGCGACAATTAAATTTGAACAATTAAGATACGTTTCGAAAGTGTTGATTGCATAGCATCCTTGGCTACATCTGGTTAATTTCATTACTTGAAACATTTTATTGCTGAAGATGACACGAAACCATTATTTATAACTCCTATGTAAATCAGATATAGTTGGTCTCTTATCATATTCTCGGGACATGCGTCCCTCGAATATGATAAGAGACCCACTATATCTATTACACACACACATATATAAGGTGATAAGTTTATATTATCAGGCGATTCTATATCCTCCAACAAATGAAAAAGAACTTTGTGCTCCAAAGAAAGTCGTAGGAAGTCGAAATAAAATGAAAGTGTAAATGTAAGAGTGGAGTTACAATTAAGTCAGGTTCAACGCCGTGTTCAATTAAGGTGTAAATAGCCACTAAAATTCTTTGCGAACTGCTGAATAAAATTATTAAATGTTTTGTGCTATTTGTGAAAATGTTTCCATTTAGACAGAAAAGCACTCTTAAATATACTTGTATGTCGACCGGATAAAAGTATATTTTTGCCAATGACTAATACTTTTACTGTAGCTTTTAAAATCAAAGTGCTGATAGCACTGCTGGAAGTGGTCCTGTTCAAAAGTGGTTGTTTCAGAAAAAAATTGATTGGTGTGCCATGGAACACTTGTGTCG
>MJUU01073232.1:17130-35969 GCA_002080025.1 Modiolus philippinarum | reverse complement strand
GATACATTTACAAAAACAGGATAACAGCAAACCCCTTAAATTATATATATCTTGCGTTGGAACAAATATTTTATTATACTTTGTCCTATTGGAATAAATATTACAAGGGAAAAAATAGCACATGTAATATAACCTTGGATATTTGTTTTACATATTTTTTCCCGCTGACAAAAGTTCCATTGGAACAAATATTATAAACATTAACATAAAGTTTCTTCCTTTGGAACAAATCTAATATGTAATTCATTTCGTGATGAACAAATATTATGGAACATTTTTCCTGATGAAAAAATCCAACGTAATATTTTATCATTGTGGAACAAAACTTGTGATAAAACTGATATTTTGTCATATTTCTATGAATTTGAAAGAGTGATTATTGTCAGAATTTGTATAAAGGAACGGAGGTTTTTGCTAGATAAGCAATGGAGGGATATGGAGTAAATGCACATGAGCGAAGTCTCTACAAATATATGGTAAAACCATGCAATGGAATGACCCTTTCATTGTTGTTCTTCATCTTGAAGTCACCATGAAGCTTTCAACTATGAGCTAAGCTCATACCACATAGGAAGTTTAAGACGGCGTCTTTTGGAATACTGCAACAATACAGTTCTAGCAATTGATTTGTTGTTTGAGAATTGATCATAATGACAAAAGTTAAAAGAAAAGATAGAAAAAATGTGTGAGGCGATTAAATTTTTTTTTTTCAAATTTGTACTTCATTAAAGATGGTCGACAGTGGGGAATATAGCTTAACCTTTGACCCTATTGGTTTTCACTGAGACTACTGGGCCTTCTGGTAAAAGACTTGGTCACGATAGTCATTGGTTGGCTCCCTGTAAAAAGCAAGTTGGAAACATACCCACTCCTTCACGAAGCTTTTGCTTGATACTTTGGTAAATAAACAAATATTTGGTTATGGAGTAAATGTACAGGGGGCAAAATCCCTCTAAATACTTGGTAAGATAAAACCCGTCCTTTCTTTTTGGACAAATTGTGCACTTCATTGCAATTTCGATATGTGATTGTTTGCAATGTTTCGCTATGCCCGAAAGTGTCTCTTGCTTGATATTACACTATTTACAATTTGGTTGAAATCCATGGCTTCAAATAAAAGAAAAAAATTAGGGACAAAATCTGAAATACCTTACTCCAGAGTAAACCAGTTCGGATCAAGTTTGTTGCTAGAATATTTTGCATTATTAGATATGGAAGAAACGGCCTTCTATTATAATTCTGTGATTTTAATTTTATGAATACGGATGCAATATCAATTATTTCAACGTTATTTAATATTCAGTTGATTAACTAGTTGCACACCTTTGTATTCAAGTCATGGGCACCACAGAGAGCAAGTCGAAATTGCATAAAACTTTCATCATCTTTTATTTCCGTTTGAATAAACTCCGCGTTCCTTGTATCATTTGAATGTGTCCATCATGCTCCGCGGTTTTTTTGTGCCCATAATTACACACCCTGGTTGGGTAAAACACCGAAAAAAGACATAATGAGTAAATTCCGGGAACTGATACTTTCAGAAAATATCCAGTAGATATTATTGAAAATACGGAATAATTGATGTTTTGGATATCGTCTAAAACATAAACGTCCCATCATTTTACTGGAAACATCGCCGGGAAAAATAACAAACTTGGATGAATTAATCGTTCCCCAATGTTTATTAAAGGGTCTGGGGAAGTAAAATTTTACCCGTGGATAACTTATTATATGGAAAATAAATATGACAATTTATTAATACCATTTTCATAAGCTTTGTTGACTTATTTATAAAACTCTGTACCCACCCTACTGCATGTAAACAAATATGAGCTCCGTGCTTTTTGTGCCCGCTCCGGTTCTGTGTATCGGAATACCCGGCGTGAACCATGAACAATGATATACAGAATTTTAGAGCAGCTACATGATATTTAGATAGAAGATCCGAAAATCGCAAAACCGTATGTTTTGTAGTTATTTCTAAATGATTTTGTAAAGTTACCAAGTATAAGTGTCATATGCAGTTTATTTTTTTTTCAAATCAAAACAATTTGATGTATTATGAGGCCATATGCTACGTTGCATACTGTTTACCTGTAATCTGGACACAATATCTGTAACTGATCAAAATCAGCGGTGTTCTTTTGATGTACAAATAATAAAGGTGTGACAAAACAAGATGAAAAAAATGCTTTTAAACGTTATTTACTTCATCAATATCATCCGTATTTGAAATTTTCATTTTGATTAAAAAAAATTCTTTAGGACGTACTTGCTATAATAAACGAAAATAATAAATAAAATATTTTTCACGCGTTTTTTCACGTTCATTTTGGTATACAAGGCATATACATCTTCGTCATACATTCACTGACTGGAGCTTTATAGTGACGTTTCACAAAATCCTCAGTATTATAATTGTGACGTTCAGTTCACTGTTGGTTTTACAACTTGCTTCTGGTATGCCCTTAAAGAAACGCCAGCCATGAAGGGGAATATGCGGTATAAGAGGCCTGGAAAGAAGAAGACACTGGTCATTACTGATGACAAGGGAAATCCAGATAATCTCCTGAAGAAATTAGCAACCCAACACAGAAGGAGTCGCCTGTCAGTGGTATGTATATGTAGAATCAAGGTAGAATCAAGGGTTATTATACAGTTTTTTTACGTTTTGATGCTCCAATAACAATAAAGGACTACGCCGAGCGCAGCATGATACGACTGCAGCATGACTACTAGCATGACTGCAGCATAACTACTACTACGAAAATTAGTTCTTTATATTCTGCTGGAGTAAAATATCCAGGTAAATCCTGCAATTTGACCGGTTACATTGACAGGGAATATGAGACCAACTACGTTCTAAAAAGAACCCGGTTCCTTTCTTGGAGACTGAAGAAGACCGTATCCCCGTGGTAACAAAATCACAATTTTTAAACGCTTTTAAAAGAAAAATTATAGCACTTCTAGCAGAATATAATAGTTATTCGGGCTTCACAGGGGATACGGATTCATATTCTCTGTCTGTGCCATAAATCCCCTTCGCCCGACGGCTCAGAGGATAAAAAACACAGACAGGGAATATGAACCCGTATCCCCTGTGAAGATTCCCGAATAACATATAATATCCCTTAAGCTTGGAAACAGTAAGAGCTACGCAAACTCCGTTGACTCAATATCAAAGAAGCTTACATCAAGAGGAATCAATACAAAAAAATCCCATTGATATCTGATGAAAAATTAAAAAAAAAATGGGTTACCTGCATTTTTGCAAATTTGACCGCCCGTTTTTACTCTTACAGCGCTGAAACAGTAAGAGCTACTCCAAATATGTCGTTATACCTCTAAAAGCTTATGTGAAGGGGAATTCAATAAAATAAAATGCACTGAAATCCGATACAAAAATAAAATTTAACGTAACTTAAACTAGAGTCTCAGGGACTGAGCCTGAATCGCTCATCCGATAAAATGCTTTTAATGTAAGCCATGGCATGTGTCTATGCCGACGACCAAGAATGATGTTTTGTCCCCTAAGGTCAAATGTAAAGCAATAGTTTGGTAGAATTGGCTTCAATAGTTTCAGAAAAGATATCATTATGTGATTTTTCCATAGGGACCAATGTTAAACTACGTCCTATGCTGGCGGCAATGTTTTTTGTCAGATCCTACCTAAACGTGCAACCTCTGTGCAGGATCTTCCATACATAATTCCAATACAGCTAACTCAATAGTTTCATAGCAGATGAAGAAAATGATTTTCTTATTAGCCCAATTTTAAACTGTGTTCCACCCTGACGGCCATGTTTTTGTCGGATCAAAATGGCATGAGCATTTTTTGTAATTGAGCACCTTCCGTACATCATTTCTGTAAACCGTTGGCTGTATTGATTCGGTGGTTTCAGAGGCGAATATGAAAATTTAGAATTTTGCATAGGTCCAATTTTAAACTATGTTCCAATCTGGCGGCCATGTCACAGTCTTTGTCGGGTTGAATTTGCTTCAGTGGTTTCAGGGGAGAAAATGAAATGTGATTTTCCAGCGGAGTCCAATGTTAATTTGTTCCATGCTGGCAGCCATGTTTTTGTCGGATCGGAACTAAATGAGCAATCTTTGTTAAGGATCTTTAGTTAATCATTCCTGTAAAGTTTAGTTATATTTGCTTCAGTTGTCTCAGAGTTACATTTTTTTGCAAAGGAGCCAATGTTAAACATAAGTTCAGTGCCGGTGGCCATCATGGAACGTAGTTTAACATTGGACCCTGTGGGAAAATCACACTTTCATCTTCTCCTAAAAAAACCACTGAAACAAAATCAATCAAACTTTACTTTACAAACTTTGTGCCAAGGAATTCGAACATTGTGTCTAAATTTCATAAAGATTGATAGACCTGAATTCAAGTTATTGACAAAAAAAACAAGTGTCTACATTCGACGACAGCGACGACAACGATGAGAATGATGGCGACGACGACAGCACGACCTCATTTTTTGCAGTCGTATTTAAATAAAACCCGAATACCTGATTCGAGTATTGTTTTCGATTTCCTCTTTTCTTTTTTCCATTTTTCTTCTGATTTATGGATAATGATGCCCATATTTAATCATAGCTTTAATAATAAATATTTACTAACTTAAAAGTTATAAAATCTAAGCTGTAACCATCCTTGGTGCTTTCCATTTCAACTTATTTCATTGATATATCAAAGGGATTGAACAACAGGCAGAACCGATAATCCTGCTCCAAAACAAGCCACAAGTGATAATTTAAAATTATGCCAGTCAGTGAACAATTGACGGGGAGAAAAAGGTCATACATTTTCGGTAAATACTACCATAACTTTTATAGAGATGCGACTGCCGTTATAGCACAACGGGCTTTCATCAGGATAGTTGATGTCAAAAGTTGTACACCAATAATAATAACCATTCTTGCCCAAGATAGACTATGTATAGTTTAAAACAATTAAGGTCAGGAGTGTTAGAAACTGAATGCAAAGGAGTCTAGGTCTGGAGCTAATGCTGTCGCCTCTTTTAGGTGGTTCCATAGCCGGAGAATGGATTGAAACAAATGGCTCTTTGTGTTCTATTGTTATACTGCATGGTACTACGTACTTCTGTTGTTATCCTCTAGTACAGGTAACTACATGGTGCATGAAGGGTAACGGTTAGTGGTGGCCTTGTATCCTTATTCAGGGTTTTTGTAGACTTTCCAATTCTAAGTTGTTTAACATAGTGACACTGTTGGTGCTGTCCTAATTACCAGTAGCAAAACCTAGCCGTTATTCATTTAATTGATTCTGTTTTGTTGATGTAACTTCGTTTGTGAGGTGACCAAACGCAACTGTTGAGGTCAGACCAAGGTGGTGCAACATCACTTTTCTTTGTGTATAGCACGTTGCCCTAATATTATAGTTGGACAGCCATGAAGGTTTCAACGTAGAAAAGCATTGCACTCATTTTCCCCAATATCAGACCGAATCAACTACCAGAAAAAAGGGAAAAAATGGAAGTATAAATGAAATGACCAATTTATTTGTTAAAAATTAAATACAAGTCCTAAATATTAAGATGTAGAAGTAGTTGACTCTATCTTTCAGCAATAAAATTTTTACAGCACGTCAAAACAAGCATGGAATTTCCAAATAAAACAGATACGTTACCAGCTTTTATTTGTAATCTTGAAACTGGTGCAGGGTGATTGTTAGCTCGCCTGACCCAAAGAATCAGTGTGAGCTATTGCCATCACTTGGCGTCCGTCGTCTGTCGTCCGTTAAACTTTTACATTTTCATCTTCTCCTCTGAAACCACTGAAGCAAATTCAAACTTAACAGGAATGATATATGGAGGGTCCTTTACAAAGATTGCTCATTTCGTTCCGATCCGATAAAAAACATGGCCACCAGCGCATGTTTATGGCAATGATGGCATGAATGCCTTTCTTTGGGTTTCCACATTTAGAAGACAAAAAACAGACCTAAAAAGACGTGAAAAAATGTTTATGGTGATATAAAGATTCTCAGACCTTGATTCTGCAAAAATATTCCACACAAATGTTGCCTCTTTCAGATTATTTGCTTGACCTGTGTTTTTATTAATTATATGCAATTTTGATAAAATTTGTTTCTTTTATTAAAAACTATTAATAGAATTTATATGTTGTAGAATGCAGAGGATGATCAATGTGAAGATGTCCCTTCTGACGATGATGGTATGTTCTTTTTCATAAAAAATATAGCAAGTAAAATTATTGCACTGAATCATGCCAGTTATTTTCGTAAAGTTAAATCAACTAGATTTTCTCAAGCTATTCCATTGCCCAGAACATAAACTCATGACCCTCTATATAATGCGAGGTTGCAAAGAAACGGCATTTCATGGGTGATATTGCACGTTACTAAAAAAAAAACAACTCAAAATCTTATCATTTATAAAAAGGTCATTTTTGTAATAAAAATCTTTGTTTTTTTTATGGTTTTGTTATTGTTGATGTATGCCTTCAACACTAATGGATATTGGTACAAATGTGCATTTAAATAAATAAATAAATATAACCAGTGTAAAATTTGATAGGGGAAATTGACTAAGGCATATTAAAATGAAGTCACTCTACATACATGACTGATTAATGGCCATGTAAGTCAGAAATATTCTTTATTTGCTTTATCTTCATGATTGCATCCACTTCAGATAAGCAGGCCAAAATAAATGTATATAAATCACAATTTTTTAAATATAAGAAATGTATGCAAGAACATATTTAAATCAATTTACTTATAGAAGAAAATTTCAAAATTGAAATAGAAAAAATGAATATATGTTTATAACTAAAGTCACGAAATCCTTTTTTCAATTATTATGCATCAATTCAATTAATGATATAATAATTGTAGCTTTTGTACAGGTCAATCATGATGTTATATCAAGAAAGAAATCCGGCATATCGTTGTCGGTCAATATGCATCTCTCATGTCGATATAACAGATATTTTTTTTATATTTACACATTTTCTTGTTTTTTTTTCTTTCTTTTTTTGTCTACAGCTGTACGTCCAGTCTCATATCGACCGTCCGTCACTAATTTGGTCAATGGCGGCGATGCCGAGTTACCAGAATGGTTCGAAGATCTCACAGCCGACAACGAACAGGCATTTAAAGAGGTGGGTTATTATTATTTATCACGTTGCATAAAACTTCAGATTCTTTAATTCTATAACGCTAAAATTTTCAATTATTACGGAATTCATTTGTAATGGATGGGCGACCGGTCCAATTTTATCGGTACTTTACATGCAAAATGGCGTCTCACGTTAAAGCTACTGTTAGTCTATTGAAAATTTTGTTTTTTCATTTATGCGAGTTCATGAACACAACTAGATTTGAAAAATGGCACGGCTTTTGACAAGTAAATAGCATATTATATACCTAATTTTACCACGGTATTAAGTAATAGTTATGTAACATTTCAGCTCTTCGATATGCTGGATTCAGCAAAAACTGGTACACTAAATGCCGAAGCTTTGTATGAAGGATTAAAAAGAGTGGATAGTGGTATATCAAGAGAAGAGGTAGATGCTGTAATGAGTAAACTAGACAAAGATGGCAACGGAGAAATCGATTTCGATGAATTCCTTATTCATATGACACAAGGAGATATCGGCGAGGATGCTGGCCCAGGTACTAAATAAATTTACATACAATCCGGTACAAACGGATCGTTTTCTATGTGTAATGAATACGCACATGTTTACCTACTCCATAGTATGTGATATTGCAAACTTGATCATGATAAACCATCATATTGCACTGTAGTTGTAGTTAACGATGATTCCAGGCTATACCTATTCCACACCTATATAAGTGATACCACGCCCCTTTTGTTTGTCATCACTGACTTAAGTCATGTAAATCAAATATAATAAAACAATTATGGCATTTATATACTCGATCAATTTCGTACGGGACGCACAAGGTAATATTGAACTCGGGTAAACTCTCGTTCGATTACTTTATTGCTCAGTTTATTGATCTCACAGTATAATATTATAATCATCTGGAAATCATATCATATATAAAATTATCTCCCGGCATGTCAGTAAAATCTAAAAAAAAAAGATTTTGTAGATTTGTTCGTTATCAACATCCCAATTACATGTAGTATTTTTTCTTGGGTGTTTGTAATTCAGTTGTAATTTGAAAGAAGAATACAGATCATAAAAAACTTGAAAATGTTTCTTTTGAAATACGAATACACAATTAACTAAAATGTGTCTATTTCACAAGGTACTTTTAGCTAAAATATTTACAAAAATTTCTACCGGTTGAATATTTTCAAAGATTATTTGTTGAATAATAAGTAGATAGATAGATAGATAGATAGATAGATTTGATCAAATATCAACATAAAAGACAACAGCATTACATCAAAGTTAAATAACAATATACTGCATGCATATTAAAAATGTAACAATTTATAATATTTAAAAAATGTGTTGACATATGATCTGGATAGCCCATAAAAGCCATATGGCTTATTTCCAATGGGGTCCATTTTGTGACATTCTTAAAACATCTATTTTATACTAAAAAACAAATAAGACTTCATGACTTTGGCAGATTATAAAAATATAGCAATATAATTTAAAATAAGCCACTAAAATATATTTACTTTTAAAAGACAACTTATGGTTCAATAAAAAATATAAGAACGATTGAAATCGCTACTTTCTTTATTGGACAGAAAATTTTTCACCCCCAATTTAAACGAATGGATATTTTTAACATTTTTCAAATTATCTGGCAACATATTCCAGTCTTTTATGGCGTTATGATAAAATGTTAAAGTCTGTTGTCCTTTAGCAGATGGTATAAAGAAATTATATTCACTTGATCTTGTGAAATGTGTATGACAATCTTTAATTTTTGTAAAATTTTTATGCATGTAGTACGGACTTTTATTATAGTAAATCTTATGTACATGATTTAGTCTCAGCTGTTTAACTCTATTTTCAACATTTAGAAAATCAAAATCAAGTAACTATGGAAAGCTATATAATAAGAAGAAATATATCGATTTGCATTTATTTTTTTCGCAGAAGGCCACAGAAAGCCCTTTTCAAGGAGACAAAGATTGTTCTTTACGGCAATCACACAATTCTCTATGAAAAATACATTGAAAATGGAACGCAAAATACACCAGCCCCATGTCATAAGCCATTATACGGCAGGGGTTCGTTTGGAAGGCCTGACCGATCGACAACTAGCTCGTCAGATGAGAAAGCTTCAGATGACAGCGAAGGCACACCATTCTCCATATGCCAAACCTCCGTTTGTAATACACAGTAGCAATAAACATGACCCGGTGAGTAAATAGTTTGTATCATTATACCTCAGAATATGAACATTACTACTAAATTTTCTAAAATAGAATTACTATTTTTCACCTTTTCCAATTTTGTAACTATTTACCGGTCAATAGTTTCTCAGACTATTGACTGGCAGTATGAATCAATTCCCGAACTTTTTATAGCTTTCCTATTGGATAAAAAATCTGATGATAATTCATAATGCTCTTACACCATTGTTTCCAAGTGATAACTCTAAACTAGTTACGCAAATTACAGTGAACACCATTCACTTTGAAGCAGAATAAATTTTGTTGATGAAAAAAGATGTAATTGTTTATGTTTTAATAAGAATACAAAATTCAGAAAAAAGTGGAGATGAGAGAAAAATTATTCACAGATTTTTAAAATTGTGAATCTTTTTGTTTGTTGGTATAATGAAATTATTCAGAATGCTCTGAAATCATTGTTTCCAAGTGATAACTCTAAACTTGTTATGCAAATTACATACAAAGAACACTATTTCATTTGCAGCAGATTAAATTTTTTGAAGAAAATAGATGTAATTGTGTATGTTTAAATAAGAATACAAAATTTAGAAAACAAATACAAGAAATGAGATAGATGATTCAAAAGTTGTAAATCTTATGTTTTCGGCATAATAAAACACTTATAGACTATTTATTCGGGAATAGCAGGTTTGTTGTCCCCTTGACCCCTAACTATTGACCTCGGCTACGCCTCGGTCAATAGTCAGGGTCTCAGGGACAACAAACTTGCTATTCCCTCATAACCAGTCAATAAGTATAAAATGTTACACAGCGTAGCAACGAACATGACCCGGTGAGCAAATCGTTTGTAATGTTACGTAGTGCTGAACATGAACCGGCGAGGCAAAATAGTTTATAATTGAATAGACAGTTTTTTTATGACACAAGTCATAACATGATTATATATACTTGAACAATTATCTTCGAATAACGTATGTCTTCTTGGTTTTTTTTAATTCACTTGAATGACCCGATGAGCAAATCGTTTGTAATGTTACACAAAGTAGCAATGAACATGACCCGACAAGGCTTAATCGTTGGTAATGTTTCACAGAGTAAATGAACATGACTTGGTGAGGCTAAATCGTTTGTAATGTTACTAAGAGTAGCAATAAATAATGATCCGGTAAGGTAAAATCGCTTGTATTTAAGTCACCCAAACGAAGTTTGGTGACTTAATGTTTTTACTCTGTTTCTTATTATTATTTCTCAATGGATTTCACAAACTTTGTCCAAACATTATCTCAGAGTCCAAACTTAATGAAACTTAGCACCGGTGTAAACAACCACCCCAAGATGTGCAAGAAGGTCTTTGAATTTCAAACATAGGTAATCAACGATTACAAAGTTCGCCTCGTTATGGCACGTTGTCGCAGCAACCAAATTTTGCCTGGATGCCGACATACTATCAAAACTGCATGCATATGCAAAGTTACCTGAACCAACAATGTACAGTTACTCAGCTATGAACTCGGATGTATACATTAACGTAAGTCATTCATGCATAAAATCTAGGTTTAAGTGACCTAATTTTGTCCGAATGCTGAGCTACCAACAGAGGTGCATGCACATGCAAGATGATCCTACCATGTACGGATCTGATCCCTGACATGAACTTGAATGTAAGTCACTAAAGCCGAAAATGTAGGTCAAAGTGATAAAATTTTGCCTGGATGCTGACCTACCATCAGAGATGCATGCATGTGCAATGTTAGATGATCATACCATGTACAGTGACTGAGATATCAACTCGGATGTAAACTCAAATGTAAGTCAGTCAAGCGGAAAATGTAGGTCAAAGTGACCTAATTTTGCCTGGATGCTGACTTCCCATCAGAGTTGCATGCATGTGCAAGGTAAGATGATCCTACTATGTACAGTGACCGAGATCTGAACTCGTCCCTAAACTTGAATGTAAGTCAGTCGTGCAGATTATGTAGGTCAAAGTGACCTAATTTTGCCTGGATGCTGACCTACCATCAGAGATGCATGTGCAAGGTTAGATGATACTACCGCGTACAGTGACCGAGATCTGAACTCGTACTTAAACTTGAATGTAAGTCACTCAAGCGGAAAATGTAGGTCAAAGTGACCTAATTTTGCCTGGGTGCTGACCTAGAGTCAGAGATGCATGCATGGGCAAGGTTAGATGATTGTACCATGTACAGTGACCGAGATCTGAGCACGGACATAAACTTGAATGTAAGTCACTGAAGCGGAAAATGTAGGTCGAATTGACCTAATTTTGCCTGGATGCTGACCTACCATCAGAGATGCATGCACGTGCAAGGTTAGATGATCATACCGTGTTCAATGACCGAGATCTGAACTCGGACGTAACCTTAAATGTAAGTCGTTCAAGCGTAAAATATAGGTCAAAGTCACCTAATTTTGCCAGGATACTGACCTACCATCAGAGATGCATGCATGTGCAAGGTTAGATGATCCTGCCATGTACAGTGACCGAGATCTGAACTCGGACGTAAACTTGAATGTAAGTCACTCAAGTGGAAAATGTAGGTCAAAGTGACCTAATTTTGCCTGGATGCTGACCTACCATCAAAGATGCATGCACATGCACAGTTAGATGATCATACTATTTATAGTTACTGAGATATGAACTTGGATGTAAATTTAAATGAAAACCACTCAAGCGGAAAGTATAGGAGAGACCTAATTTTCTTTGAGGCTGTGAGTTAGCCCAAGATGCACCTGCATGCAAAGTTTGATGACTCTACCCTGCATATTTACCAAGATATATACCCAAATGCGGACGCAGACGCAGACGTGGACGCGGAGGCGGACGAGGACGCCGGGGGTACTCCAATAGTCCCCCTCAACTTCGTAAATGACCACCATCATTGGTAATTTTGAACTTTGATCTCAAACCTTGTGATTGGATTACTAAGTTTCTCGATTGATGAACCATTCATGAGTTATGCCCCTTAAAAATTTCGTCATATCTTGAAACATGTTTTTTTTCTTCTAGAAAACGGTGAGAGATAGAAACCTGAAACCTTTTCCATTCAACTGAGGTGATACGTGTTACATTTTAAATGCCAAGGTCAAAGGTCATAGGTCACTTTGAACTTTGACCCCAGACCTCGTCATTTGATTAACTCATAAACTGTTATAGATTGCTGATAACATGCAATTGCAAAAATGTGAATTTTGTTAAGATCTACATTAGTTACATGGGTCCAAAATTATTGGACAAACCGTTTTGAAAACCGATTTTGATGTCCCATATTTCGGTTTTTTGCTTATAGTTCAAATACCATTGGAGATACAAAAAGACATTCAACATACAAAATGTTCAGGAAGACGAGATCTTCAAAATGAGGTCAAGGACAAAGGTCAAGGTCACACCACAAAACTTTATTTCATGTTAAAGTATCGATAAATACACATACTAAGCTTGGAATGTTGGTTTCAACGATGAGTCAATAAAGAAAACATTATGACGCAACTTTCTTTCTGATGCAATTCAGAAATATTTCGACCTGTGAATCAAAGCACTAATAGCCGACTGACAGGACAAAACATAATGAGCTTAAGATACTAATTCTTGCATGAGGAATAAAAAAAAATATTTCAGAGCACATTATTACAATCATTGGTGATAAATTTACAACACGGCATTTTTCAAAGAGCAATTGAGTAGGGAATCTGGTTTGGGTGACTTGTGTTTGCATGCATATATATCACTTGTTGCATTTGAGTTTCTTATATTATTTATGACACGAGTCATTAGATTGAACAATAATCTGCGTATCATGTTTGTCTTGTTGAGTTTCTCCTTTTTGAATTTTATTTATTATTCACTTGAATACAACTGTAGTTTTGATTTGCAGAAATCGATTTTGATGACTATATGATGATTTTCGTCTCATCGTTAACAGTATGAACCAGGCGGTATTTATTTAACTGGAAATGACCCGGCCCTGATGTATAATTAAATTATATCATTCAGGTGTATATGTAACAAACAGACACGGATCGAGACAATTTGTAAAGGGGGGTTCCAATTAGAAAATGAAAGAAAATATCGCCGACCGGAGCGAGGCACGAAAATTTTTGGGTATTTCTTAGTAAAACATCAGGATAACAATTAAAAACTACATAATTATGAAAAAGAAAGGAAATGGGGTAAATATCAAGGAGACAACATCCCATATCTAGGTTAAAACGATTCAAAACAAAGCATCTAGGGGTCACCATATGGTCTTCAACACAGTGAGGAACCTCACACCATATAGCAAGCCCTAAATGGCCCCAAAAAGGTAAAAAGTGAATAAATCAATGGAAACAAACCACATCAAAAACCCAAATATCAAGAAACTAAAATTTTATAAGAAGACAAGGACAAGCCAATGACCAACATATTCCTGACTTGGGTCAGGCGCAAAAATTGGGGTGGGGTTAAACTCGTTTTCTTGGATCCAATCCCCTATGTGTGGTGAATGGCTAAAAATAAATACACCAAAAGACTCACAGTAAAAAGTCCAACTTATCATGACGAGTACCCTTACAATGAAGTACATAAAACTTGAAGAAAATACACACAGGTACTGTCCGGACAAATGCTCGCAGTTACTGACAGCTAGCTAAGGACGTAATTTCCGTTGACCATGATATCAAGCCTTCTTACATATGAAATTTCAATTGAAATACTTCTTAATAGATTTGATATAACAACATCATCAATTATGAAAGAAGAACATGATATTGTGCAATGCCAAATACTGCCAATATGAAAAAAATTGTTTAAATTTAGTTATGGTATAAAGCATTTAGGAGATGATCGATCAATGATTGTCCAAAAAAGGGGTTCCAACCACCGGACCCCCCCCCCATTTTGGATCCGCCAATGACAAAACTATCAGATAATGCGATGTTCAAATTTGACGAAATTACACAGCTATGTAAATACCAGAAAATACTTAGTAAGGGACCGACCAGTTAACCTGAAAGGGGGGGGGGGTTATGGTTTTTTTTCTGGACAGATTTATTTATTTTTTTCACGTGTATCAACAAAATATTTTTTTTTAAATTAACATTATTTTTTGGGGCAGAAAGCCTCCTTCAGAAATTTTTTTTTCATCATTGAGGCAGCCAAAATATTTTTTCACACAAAATCGGATCCAAAATATTTTTTCTAGAAAAAAAACATAGCCCCCCCCTTCAAGTTAAATGGTCGGTCCCTAAGATACAAAAATAAATGAAGTATTCAGCACGTTGTTCGATTCTTTTTGGCACAATTTTTCTTACTGCAAACTCGCAATATGTATTTTATTAAATGTGCGCTTTGTCTTATTTTCAGGCCAGTAACTATCATCTAGCCACGAAACGATTAGAAATAGCAGCCAGTGAAACATCTAAACAAGCGAAAACAACTCTTCCCCTTAAACCAGCCTCTGAAGAGTCAGAGGCACGATCAGCATGGAAGGTAGGCATAACTGAATTAGAGTACCAAAATACTTTGTAGATTTATTTCACATGAGTTGGTCCTCCATGGGCAAGATAAAAAAAAAAATACTTGCTGCTTTATGTTTAATGACTATTTGGGGGGGGGGGCAGAGTGGATCAACAATATATTATATTCGCAATATATTTTCTATTCGTGTTGAAACCTCTGTAACAACTGCAAAACCCCCGTCTTAGTGTAATTAATTGATTTAATTCAATGATATTATTGTCTTTATAGGCACAGTGGAAAATGTTTGCTACAAGAGGAAGTGTTATTGGGAAAACTGACGCAGATCTTCTTTCCAAGATTAGAACTACATTTAGTAAGTCTTTTGATAGCATTAATGTTAAAAATAAACAATAGCTGTACCCGAGTTTTTACACAAATCTATCTTTTTTTTTCAATTTCCTTAAATAGTTGTGCACAAATACACAGAAATATTCTCAAAACCTGACGCCCCTGACTGTAAGACAAGGAGGTCTTCATTTAATAAAAGAAAGGGAATTTTTTGTTGTTTGCTATTCTTTTTTATTTCTTAATTATTTAAGAAAGTGTTCAGATCGACCATTCAAAAGATTTAATGGAGTTTTTGATAAATGAATTTGATTTTACTAATCTAACAACTCTTTCGTGCATCTAGAACTCTATCCAAGTCAGATGAAGCCTGTACATTGTAGAAATACTCAAGACCAACACTGTCATATACAACAACATACTTCTAACTACCTGACCAATTTTCAGTGATTCAGTACGTTTTATTTTCAGAAAAGGACTTGAATGTAAAGATTGTTTCAGCACCAAAGAAAAAAAAGAAAATCGAATTAGGTAAGCTTAAAATGCTCAGAACATTTGAATTTTATCATATATATTATATTCTTGCTCTAATTATGCAAAGTTAAGATTTTATGTGTTTGTGGACTTTTTTTTCTGTGTATGGGGAATGGTAGTGTATAATTTCATACATACTCAACTGTTAATTTAGGTCCTGGTACAAAACCTTTCTTTTCCCTTGGACCTCTGATGGATACAATGCTAAACGAATGTTTTTTCAAAGCCATGCACAACAGTATTTTCATTTTTGTGTCGCCTGCACCTAGTGCAGGATCGACACATAGGGATCACTATCCGTCGTCTTGCATCCGTCCGTCCGTCCGTCCGTCCGTCTGTATGGCTCAAAAATTTTAAGCATTATCCGCATCTCCTCCTAAACCGCTCGGCACTTTTCAACCAAACTTGCAGGAATGCTTCAGTATATGTTGAAGATGTGCACCATGCATTTTGTTTTTCTTTAATTTTGTTTTTTACAGATTTTACAGATTTTACAAAGTCCTATAACTTTGTTATTTTAGCTTATTGGAGTGTTGAGGGTACGTCTCCATTATCCACAACTCCTCCTAAACCTGCCTGGCACTTTTCAACCAAACTTGTGGGAATGCTTCAGTTTATGTTGGAGATGTGCACCATGTATTTTGTTTTTCTTTGATTTTGTTTTTTCCAGATTTTACGTTGATTTTGGACTTTGTTAATTTAGCTTATTGGAGTGTTGAGGGTACGTCTCCATTATCCACAACTCCTCCTAAACCGCTTGGCACTTTTCAACCAAACTTGCAGGAATGCTTCAGTATATGTTGGAAATGTGCACCATATATTTTGTTTTTCTTTAATTTTGTTTATACGCGTTATTGGACTCTGTTATTTTAGCTTATTTGAGTTCTGAGGGTACGTCTCCATTATCCGGTTATTTTAGCTTATTTGAGTGTTGAGGGTACGTCTCCATTATCCGGTTATTTTACCTTATTTGAGTGTTGAGGGTACGTCTCCATTATCCGCATCTCCTCCTAAACTGCTTGGAACTTTTCGACCAAACTTGCAGGAATGCTTCAGTATAGGTTGGAAATGTGCACCCATATATTTTGTTTTTCTTTAATTTTGTTTATACGCGTTATTGGACTCTGTTATTTTAGCTTATTTGAGTTCTGAGGGTACGTCTCCATTATCCGAATCTCCTCCTAAACCGCTCGGCACTTTTCAACCAAACTTGCAGGAATGCTTCATTATATGATGAAGATGTGCACCATGCATTTTGTTTTTCTTTTTTTTTTATTTATTCCAGAATTACATATCATTGAACCTGCACTTATATGTCTCAATTATCCACAGCTTCTCATGAATGGCTCTGTATTTTTGTACCAAACTTGGAGGAATGCATGCTGCAGTATGTAATGTAGATGTGCAACATGGACATTGTAATTCTATTTCAAACACTGGAATTCTTAAATATATAGTGCAGACGGCACATGTGTTCCGTGGAACACCAATGCATTTTTATACGTTTTGCCATACACTCGAATACGATAAGTGCAAGATGTTTATAAGCCAATACAACCAAGCCATACAGTGGTCTCTAACAACTATTTAGACTTAATAGCCCAGAGTGTGTAGCCTTATTAGTAATTTAATAAACTATTTTATCTGTATTATTTTATCCATAATATCAAAGAGAGGGCTGCACCAAAGATTTTAAGATGTCAAGTTCCATTACCAGTACTAAAAGTAAAGTATATCAAGAAGAGACCTACTATAGATGACTTGCCGAATATCAGAGAAAAGGTATGTAGGCCTCTTTCCGTAACACGTCTTAGTAATTATTGCCGTTCTGTAAATATAAAGATTAATACATGGTCTTTTCCACATCACCACGGTTATCATCACGAGACTCCAATATCATCCTGAGGCGTCAGTCGAGGGCTGATATGTATATGTTATCGGGCTCTTGACAGCTATGTATCGTAAAATATCATCCCGCTCGCCAGAATATGAAGCACAGGGGCGAATGAGCGTAGCGAACGAACCCCAAGCTTCATATTCTGGCGAGCGGGATGATATTTTACAATACTTGAGCTGTCAAAAGCCCGATAACTTGTTTATCATCCTTTATTTTGTATTTTAGATTTGTACCTTAAGAGCTAAGGTTTCAAATTCTCCCAAAGTAACGCGGGAAATTCGACCTACACGTTATTCTCGCCTTGTGAGCAATTTTTGGCTGCATAAAACATGTTTTGTAGTTTTTAAGCATTTTATCACCAAACGTTTTGTAACCAGATGAATATTTTAACCAAGGTACTCGAAATCATGTCGATTTTGAATGTTGCAGCAACCTTTGGTTGTTACGTTATTCTGTCGTTCCTTAGAGCTTTTATGACGCCATAATGTGAAAACATGGAAGCTCTGCAAGATATATCAGTGACATAGTTTCTGTAGTTTTTCTGACGCCTAGTTTATCTATGTGTGTAATTATGACTCTGTTTTGAATACCTAATCGGACAGAGAAAATGTAATGGATATTTACTTTTATCAGCTTGATCTCGTGTGAACACTTGAAAAAGGGTTATTACCTTTGAAACTTTGGGAGAATTGCTTGATATATCCAGGTCAACTTCTGATATATTCAGGTCAACCAGATACGGGTTTTGCGGAAGTACTCTGCAGACTGATATAATCATAGGGAAGGATGATAAGGGTCGGGGGATGATAACCGTGCTGATATTGAAAAGACCACGTCTAAAGATGTTTATTATATGTTATAATCATACCGGGCCGAAATAGCCATATCACCGGGCTGGTATGGCTTTTTCAGAACAAGGCAGTCTGACATGGCCATATCAGACTGGGTATGTTGATATGGACTGTTAAGTCTGTTAACTTCCGGCTACGATATGCAATGCAGAACATATCTTTGCTAAGTATGTAATAAGGGAGCAACCATTTGATTTCTATGGGGGGGGGCCTATGGTAAAATTTTTCATCCTGGATTTTTTTTGTGTGTAACTTCTATCCTGGCTTTTTATTTTTGTTCCAAGCCTGTCCTGGATTAACCTGCATAGTCATCCTGGATTTTTTTTTTTGCTATAGGTAACCGTCCTGCCTTTTTTTTTTAATTTGACCATAGCCCCCCCCATAAAAATCAAACGGTTGCTCCC
>MJUU01073231.1:17556-27751 GCA_002080025.1 Modiolus philippinarum | reverse complement strand
CAGCTAAAAATTGAGGTACTTTGTTAAAGTGCGATTTTGGTCCCCCTAATGCGCCTTATAGCTTGGAAACGTAAGAGCTACGCAAAATCTGTTGACATACTAACGAAAGCTCATGTCAAGAGGAATCCAAAGAAAGAAACCCCATCAAAATCCGATGAAAAATAAAAAATTGGGGTACCTTGTAAAAGTGCGATTTTGGCCCCCTTATGCCCCTTATAGCTCGGAAACGGTATAAGCTACACAAAATCCGTCCACACACTACCGACAGCTCATGTCAAGAGGAATCCAAAGAAAGAAACCCCATCAAAATCCGATGAAAAATAAAAAAATTAGGTACTTTGAAAAAGTGTGATTTTGGCCCCCTTAGGCCCCTTATAACTCGGAAACGGTAAGAGCTACGAAAAATCCGTCGACACACCACCGAAGGCTCATGTCAAGACGAATCCACAGAATGAAACCCCATCAAAATCCGATGAAAAATAAAAATTTGAGGTACTTTGTAAAAGTTCGATTTTGGCCCCCTTTGACCCGTTATAGCTCGGAAAGGGAAAGAGTTATCCAAAATCTGATAGTTGTGCGCCATGTTTATTTTTCATAAGGAGTCCAATGAAAAAAATTGCATCAAAATCCGACTAGAAAAAAATAATTAAAATTTCCCATAGGGTCCAATGTTAATCAATGGGTCCCACTGGCGGCCATCTTGGATTACGCACGGACATGTCGGACACAATTTTTCATTTACACCACCCAAGGACTATTATGACAAAATTTGGTTGCAATTGGCCCAGTGGTTTCAGAGTAGTTGATCTTTAACGACGGACGACGGACGGACGGACGGACGGACGACGACGACGGACGCCAAGCGATGGCAATAGCTCACATGACCTTTTAGGTCAGGTGAGCTAAAAAGGAATATAAGGATATATGGATGATTTCGCTCTGTTGACAAAATCGCTGTACAAACTATAGACATGGCAAAAGCGAATGAGTTGTGAAATGAAGACGCCACATGCCGGGGATGTGGGAATATTATTGCTAAAAAATGGGAAGTTCACTATTGGAAATTCGAAATCATAACGCTTGTCGTGAAGTTTTGTAGTTACGTAGAGGTATATATCCAGATATGATGCTGATAATGGTGTATCATTGGTCTCCTAAATCTCAAGTTCATTTGGTATAGCTGAAGGTTATCCTTAAATCGGGGATTGTTTTTCGAAAGAACATTATTAAAGGACTTGACCAGCTTATTGTTTTTTGTCCGGAATAGCCCTTGTATGAACCTAGATTCATACGAATAAAGAAGAAATCTGCTAAAAGTGGCACAAAATTAGTCCCAATAGGTACAGGAAAAAGGTGAATGGTTGGTGCTATTTTTCTGGTTTATTATTCAGATTTCTTGCAGAAAGAGGGCAAAAAAAATCGAAAAAATACAAAGACGATTAAAAAAATAACAGAACATTATTGTCAGGAGACAAAATCCAAAGGACAAAAAACAAAGCGGGTGCAAACTCACCGGAAAATATGTATTTAACGTATTTAACTGGAATTCACAGTTTCTTTTTGATAAGGCTAGATCAGCCTCGGTGTCGGACTAATGAGTGTCGGACTAATAAGAGTCAGAATAATGAGTGTCGGACAAAAAAGTGTCGGACCAATGAGTGTCGGACTGATAAGTGTCGGACTAGCGATGTGCACACAATAATTCCACCTATTCCAACATGGGGTGCGTATAAATTCAGCGACAGTATAATTTCAGCGACTATCGGTTCAGCGACATTTTTTGAGTAATTCCGTACATTATGTAAATTCAACGACATCCAGTTTAAAATAAATTATAAAAAAAACTGAACTATAATTTGAATGGATATAAATTTCATAAAAGATACACATCAAAATTTTCAGAAAAAATGTCAACTGGATAGTACTAGTCAGAGGTATTTTGACTTGACGTCACATTTTAAAAACGATAAACATAAGTTATGAAGCTTTAACTGACATACATACAAAACATACAAAGACCATTTCTTTTTCTTTCTTAATAATACTCAAAAGATAGGGATAAAAAAAAATAACTGTATCTATTAAAAATGTTTATTAAAAATAACATATATTTATTAAAAATAACATATATTTATTAAATTACTTTGAAAATGGAGATGGATGAGTACAAAAGTCTTACGAGCCCCACCGAGTCCTGTATTTTTTTCACCTTCAAGACATCTTCGCCAGCCAAGGGCGCTCCTCTCTGAAAAGGAGAGGGGTGTATTGTAACCCTTGGCTAGCGAAGATGCCGTCAAGGAGAAATCAACTTAACAACAGATGAGAGAATAACAGGAACAATTCAGATTCGGTAATACTAGTATTTCAAGGTTCGAATATGCATCAAATAAAACTGTAATAAATTTAGAAGGCTTTATTGTATATAAAGGGACAGTGCAGAATTGTTAATTATTGTCGGAGTTTTATATGATTTAAAATTAATTATTGAACAATAAAGTTTAAGTAAAAATATATCACCTTCTCAAACTCCTACTTCCACCTACTTGTGGTGAGCAGACGCAAGTTTCACAGGTTAAATGTCATATTTATTGCTGAAATTATAATGTCGCTGAAACGAAAACAGTTCGAAGTGTTGCTGAATTTATCATCTTGGCCATCATGATTTTCTTAATATTTAACCCTAGATTTCAAAATGTTGGAATAGGTAGAATGAACCGCGGTATGTAGTGGTGCCACCAGTCAGACACATTGAGAAGGCCTCTATTTCACAAGATTGCACGCAACACGAGATCAGTTACACACAAAATAAAAAGAAGTTTTTCATCACAATCATAGTAATGTGATAAAATTTGAGATTTTTTTAATGCCTTGTTGACCTTATAAAAGTTTGGGCAAGTTGCTGTGGTTTTGTTTGATATTATCTCTAACAAATGATTGCATGCATGGAACATTTTTGAACTTACGTATTGGTTCCTCAACAACTAACCGCATGCATGGAATAGATTTTTTCTTCTCAATCGGTTCTTCGATGTACAGTTTTCTCAATGACAATTTTGGTTCGTATGTCTTTTTCAAACGTAAAATCTGCTTATTTAATACGCCGTTTATTTTCTTTCTAATATCTTCCTGCTGTTGGACGAATACTTCGGTCACCGATGCCAAACTAGGGTATTGTGAATTGCTATCTAATCCATTATTTTGTGTCGATTCCTGGGGTAAAAGCAATCGTGATTCGAATTTTGTTTTAACGCGTGAAATTTGCTTATTTAATACGCTGTTGATTTTTTTTCGAATTTCTTCCTGTTGCTCGACAAACATCAATATTTCATTCATTGACTCAAAGCTAGAAGATGATGAATAGTTGTCTAATCCCTTTGTTTGTGTCGATTCTTCAATATAATTTTTCTTTGGTGGAAATTCTGGTTCGAAATTTGTTTTAAGACGAGAAATCTGCTTATTCAACACGCCGCTGAATTTTCCCCGTAGCTCTTCTTGCTGTTCAACAAACATTTCAGTCATTGATTTTAAAGTAGGTGATAATGTATTCCGATCTGTTTCCGAATCGGATGCACCGCTGTAAAGCATGATAGTCTTGTTCCTAATGTGCTACATGTATATTTTGTGGGTGAAGCCAGGGGTTGTTAATAGGTAATATTGTTGCTAGGCTATAACGTCAGTGACGTCTAGATCACGTGGTCTATATTAGAGTTCCACGTGGAATGAAGAATTGCCGATAGACAGACCTTTGATACAGTCAACCACAAAAAGCGATACATTCAAGCTCATAGTGCAAAGTTCTACACTTGATAGTGGATTTTCTGTCTGGTCACAAACAGAGGACAGTTTTAGATCTAAAATTGTAAAAATGTCCCAAATATGAAAAAGAAAGGAAATGGGGTAAATGTCAAGGAGACAACATCCCATATCCAGGTTAAAACGACCAAAAACAAAACATCTAGGGGTCACCATATGGTCTTCAACACAGCAAGAACCCCACACCATAAAGTAAGCCCTAAATGGCCCCAAAAAGGTAAAAAAGTGAATAAATCAATGGAAACAAGCCACATCCAATAACCCAAATATCAGGAAACTAAAATTTTATAAGAAGACAAGGACAAGCCAATGAGTAAACATATTCCTGACTTGGGACAGGCGCAAAAATTGCGGTAGGGTTAAACTCGTTTTCTTGGATCCAAACCCTCCCCCTATGTGTGGCGAATGGCTAAAAATAAATACACAAAAAGACTCGCAGTAAAAATCAAACTAGAAAAAAGTCCAACTTATCAAGACGAGTACCCTTACAATGAAGTACATAAAACATGAAGACAATACACACAGGTACTGTCCGGACAAATGATCGCAGTTACTGACAGCTAGCTAAGGACATAATTTCCGATGACTATGATATCAAGCCTTCGTTCTACGTTCCAAGTGGCATACCAGTAGTTGATACCGCAAGACAGCCTTCTGGGCCGATTCTGATTGTAATATAAATGACCTCTCAAATACTTGAGCAAAAAAGATTAAAGAACTTAGGGCTATGGATGTCGCAGTACAAAAGACTTCGAGATTAGAAATGAAAAAAAATCAACAATATTGAAAAGGTGGAAAATAGCATATGTTCTTAGTCCAGGAAAAATAGCATTAAAATTTACCAAATCCAATTGTACAAATTTACGTTTTTGAAAAGAGTAGTGGATCAATGAAATACATTACCTATAAAATGCTTTAAAACACATTAAATCAAACCTGACCAAATGCTTAGGAACGCTGATACCGAATAATACGCACGATAAAGTTAGTCGCTCTTAAATATAGCATTTTGCTACAAAATGAATGCATATTATTTTTAAATCAAACCTGGAGGCTACGCAATTAGACAAATGTCAACCCCGTACTTTGGGTTTGACTATCTTTCTTTCAGATGCAGCAAGTCGGAGAATTTTGGTGTTGTTGCTTTGTTTGCCGATGATGTCTATGAAATATAGAATAATGGAAGTTTTGTTTTTGATACAAGAAATATTGGCGAACAATAATGGACGAGCCCCTTGTATCAAAAACAAAACTTCTATTATTCTTTTTATCGGTAATTAACTAAATCGTTTAATAGAACAAATTTTGAAAATGAATGCTACGATTTTCAACAAATCGTGAAATTGACTATTGATTAGTAAAAGAATTTGTACGATCCGGTAAGAGTATCTAAAAATGTATATTTCTTTGTTTCATTGATTCTGTTTGACATAGTAGGCGTGGCCTAAGATACTTTTTGCCAATATTTTTTCGTATTCGGGCAGTAGCAAATACTGAAAAATATTTGCTTCGTGAGATCAAAGGAAACTTATACAAATTACCGATAAAATAAAATAATTGCAATATTTTTTTCTTGTTCGTCACTTACATAAAATCTGTTGGAAGATATCGATTGTTTCTGCTTAATGTCTTTTTATAATTTAATATCACCAGAATGGTTGGTTTTCTTTTTGTATGCTCTATATCTTCTTTTGTTTTCATGAGTGATTTTATTTGACGGGTAATCCATGGTAATTTATCTTTGGTTCTTGCTGTTTACGTTGGTGCTCTTCGTCTACAGATCTGTTTTTAATTGCGTCCAAAGCTGTTCAAAGTATAGTTTGTTTTGATGTTTCCGTAAAGTGAATTCATTTCGTTTGTCATCCTTTTCCATTTTGCTTTCCTGGACAATGGGATGGGATGTTTCTTGGTTTTTGTTTGTTTATTTTCGTATCAGCATTGCACTCCATGAAGACAATGTCGTGATTCGATATTATTGGTGATTCATCTACCTTTTGCGTTTTGTTTAGCATATTTGTTAGGTACATGTCTAATATATAGAGTCATTTCTTGTTGGTATTTCCACCATTGTATCAATCTATTGTCGTCTAGTATGTCGACAAAGTCATAGTGATTTGCAGTCTAATTAAAATTATAGAACATGCAGTGACTGTAAGGATCACTTGTTAGATTAAATTCTAATTAAAGCTTGTCTCCCAGGCTTTAAACTTTTTTCCTTCCCCTGGTCATTTCGGCATAAAAAGGTCTCCTCCAATCAATATCTGGGAGACCCCTGTGCAAGCACGTTGCACTGGTATGTTTCAAAAGCTGTAAGATTGTCACGGTCGTGTAAGGTGGTAATTGAAGCAGTTCGTCATCACAATTTTGCCTTCTAGTTGTAATTTTGCACAAACAATTTCCTCATCAGTGTCCAATTCGGGTATTTATGAGCTGAGGCACTTGTCACTGATTGAGATGAGGACTCCTCCGCCTTTGCGATCTTTGCTGTCCCTTTAAATACCTGTAGTTGTTTGGCATGATCTGGTTGTCTGTTATGCTGGAATATATAGAAAAATCCAAAAGAATTTGTAAACACTGCACCTTAGCTAAAGTTGAAGATGAAGAACACTTCATATTAGAATGTCCAAAATATAACTCAGAAAGGTTACAATTTTTCAATACGATATCATCTTCCTTAGTTAATTTTAAAAATTTAAACATGACAACAAAATTTAATTGGCTTTTTATTCAGGAAGATACTAAATTACTTAAAGTATTTGCAACTTATTTGAATGATTGTCTTGACATAAGAAGAAATTAATAATACACCATTGCAAATGTATGTACATGTATCTGGTATTATGATAATTGTTTGGTTTGATTAATTGACTGGCTCTGAACCGGGTAATGGATTAATATTCATTAGTTAATTATCATACTATAGTATATTCTGTTGTATAATTATTAATGTTAAAATCATTGTATGTAATTATTTGCTCTTTATGGGCCCTTTAATTGGAATAATAAAGTATGTATGTATGTATGTATGTATAGTCATGTCTCCGTTGCTTAAGCTGTATTGCGTTTTCAATCTGTTTATTTTTTATTATGACACTTATTATGCGCAGATGTGTAAAGCGTTTCTTATTAAGTTCTACATCTGGGGGTGAGTGAATGTATCGGTATCGGTATTGGCTAATATTTTATGTCAGTTTCCCTGACGAGTCGTTACAGTTTGAAAGGATATTTTTACTATGTCAAGAAACATTTGAGAAACTTGTTAGTAAAATTATCACAAATTATATCACAACTTATCATTACCATTGATTTCAGCGTAGCAGTATTTGTCGGCAATGCTCTGTCTAAAATTGTCGAAGTCGCCACGATTGTAATCTCATACTTTCCTTGATTGAGTGTGTATGGGTCAAAGGCTGAAACATTCACCTTGGTTGACAAGAAATCGTAATCGCTACTAACCAGAAACTGTTACTTGAAGTAGATTGATAATTTCTTTTGATCTTAATTACCAGATTAGATAAATAAAAAAATAAACAGCTTATGTTTTTCAATGGTATTTGTCCTTGTTCGGTGCATATTAAATTATTGTATTTGTAAACCATGTGAATTTTACCAAAAACTTTCACCCACAGAAAAGTTATAAAAGATAGAAAAATCTATCCTATTACTCAAAGTGGTAATTCTTCAGTTTGCAAACCCAAAATTACTTATTTTCGTGACATTATTTAGATATTATAATTCAAAATCTTAACAAATAACGAAATGTCGAAGTTATAACTGTTAGTTTATTTTCTGCAGATGCGCATTTCGACAGCTCATGCCTCGTCAGTGCAGATCAAATCAATACATTTGGAAGTCCATAAACCGAGTTGATAGAGCACAAATAAACAATAGGGTCGAAAATGAGAAAAAATATCAACTAAAAAAATAAGTAAATTTCCAACAAACTGGATGATTGTATGGAAACAGGACAGCTCACGAGTCCCACTTCCTACTCTCGTCTGTCTGAGTTGCCAAATTTCTATTTTCTCGCCCCAATTTCTACCAAGTCGTCCATATCGATGACTGAATTAAGACTTAAAATACCAACTCGTCCCACTATAGATTCAAACCTGTCCCATTAAACCAGAGACATAGATATTCTGCTGAAATGAAGGTAAATCCTGCAAATTGATTGCTTAGCTTGACAGGGGATATGAGACCGTATCACCATTGTAGACTAATTACAATTTTCAAACGCCTTTTAAAAAAATGTATGGTTTAGTAGAGATATGGTTAGGATTAGAGATAGGATTATGGTAATAGATAGGGTTAGGCTTAGAGATAGAGTTAGGGTTAGGGTAAAGTCAGGGAACTAAGTATATAACAGAGGGAAAGGAAACGCGGCTCACTTCATTGTCACATACTTGAACGGTGTCTGTCTCGGGCGATGTGTTTATTTCACCCCGCAGTGCGATTTGGTAAATTAGTGATTTTTATACAGGAGTTATACGGCTTTTGCAATTTTTCGTCGGCAGTAGTTATCTTTTCTTGTCTTTTAAATGGCACTAACTCATCTACACGAGGTCACTGTGTACACGTAGCTAATAGAATAGTAAAATATAATTTCACTTGTTTTTTTTAGGGAACTATATACTATTTACATGTAATTTCCTAATTTTACTTCATAAAATACTTAATGGCCAAATTCGCCTGAATATCTCTCAGATGGAGCTCTTTTATTTGTAGATACAAATGAAAATTATAATCCAAGAAATGTTCGCACATTTTAGCCACCAATTTGTCAAACAAACTCTTACAAAAATAGTTTCTTTCCCAGTATAATTAAAAGTCTGTTTCACCTCCTTTAGATAATGGAAATTCTATTCTGCTGACTTTAATATTGCATTTTTGCATGGTTGTGTAAAAATATTATACACTTCTGGAACCACTTTTGATTTGATGATTTCCAATTCCTGTTGAAGGAAAAAACACTTTTTAAAAATGCTCCATTCTTTTAAATGGATGATATTTTCCGCGCACAATTATCGACTAGATTGGACCATTGTAAAATAGGTGTAGGCAGGTATATCTTTAAGTCAGATGATAAACAAGTCTCACTTTGGTTTTTACCATGTGCTTGGACCCCCTTTTGATTTAAGAAAACAATACCCGTAAATGATATAATTCAACGAAATACTTAAACATGTAATTGAAATATGCATGCATTAAAACCCAAAAGAACTATTTGAAATGAATTGTTAATGTCCTGCTAATTTCTATTCGGTGTTTACAAAACAAAAAGTCCGTGGATGACAATTTTTAACCCCGAACGAGTACACCTTGCTATTATTAGATGGGTCAACTCGGGTCATCTAATTCATCAAGTTACTTGGTCGCCCTTAAAATAGAACAATCCAACACTTAGAATTCTATTTTCACCTGTTTGAGAAAAATTGTGAAAATGCACATGACTGCAGACTTTTGTGCATGTCATAAACGGCGAATTCAACGTTTTTCAGTTATGTATGATCATTCTTGATATACATACCAAATATGATAAAGATCAGTGTAAAAATAAAGCTGAAATCGTGAGATTTCCATTATCTAAAGGAAGTGAAACCGACTTTAGTGAATGGAATAAGTTACATATGTCAACTCAGAATATGAGAGTAGAGAGATGTTCATCCGACAAATTAGTCAAGCTAAGATAGATCACCCTAAGTTTTTTACTCCCGTGGACATAGAAAAATTAATATAATTGTTTGTTAACCTCGCAATAATGCAAGTGATCTAAACCACCATAGGTTCCTGCTACACTTGTCAGACAGTGTGAGGATGATTAGGAGGATAACTTCCATTTTATTTACGTTTTTCCTAATTTTATTCCCCTTGAGATATGAGTTGTTCACTCAGCTGGGGAGACATGCCATTATAATAAATGTAGATGTCTTGTTTGGGGTTCCGAACTCCTTTCATATGATGAAAATATTGAAATATTTTTAGCAATTCAAAAATTTAAGTAAGCAAGTAAGTAAATTTTATTTATAGTCGGGTAACATACATATAACAATAAACATAGGCTCTGAAAGAGCTTTTATTCCGACTTGTATATAAATAACAAAATTAATACATCATTACATTAAGACATACCAGAGACATATAATTACATTTTAATTATATGTCTCTGGACATACAAACATGCACACAATGTTAAATAATGAAACTAAAAACATAAACACACTTTAAAACAAAGTTACTAACTAACTTACATAAAAGCATCACATACTGAAAGCACTCACTTGAAGAAGATGCACTCATTACATTAAGCAATAAGACATAAGCATTCACACAACCATCTCATTAAAATAATAAAAGACAAGCAATACAAATAAACTAAGAGCTA
>MJUU01073231.1:0-17523 GCA_002080025.1 Modiolus philippinarum | reverse complement strand
GGCAATCGTCAAAAACATTGATGGGGCGAGATGACCCGACGCTGAAGGGGCGAGTTTGATATAATGATCGTGAAGTAAAAGGACGAGTTGTCAGTGGGGCGAGTTGACATAGATTCCCTAGTCTTCTATGTGCTTTTTCAAATGTGTACGGTTGGTCACAGTTGATAAACACCTTAGATGCAGATTTCAAATTTGGACCGTCACCGTGAGTTGAAAAAAAAACAACAAAAAACAAAAAAGTTTGGCTGTAAAACTGTATATGGTGCCTTTTATGTACATCGATGTAAGAAAACTGCAATTTTCCCATTCACTGATATTTCATGTTCCGTTTTAAGCTGTTAAAATCACTGACCGTCGACTCGGGCATTTGCTTTGAGGATCCGGATCCAGTGGATCAGTACATATATATTTATATTTTATATACTTTATGGGTTCGGCGTTTTACTCAGAACAAATTCAAACAAACTCAGATAACCATATATATACAAAAACAAATAGTAAAATAGATACGATAACGTAACAATCAGTCCACTACTACGTTCCCATGAGAGTTGATGGCTTTCCATCCAGACAAATGTACAGTATGATCAGTCACTAAATGCAAGAAACCATTCAAACTCAAATACATCTTACATAATCATACTTTGGAATCAGTATCATCTGCAAAGTATTTAGGCCTTACTCTAGGGATGGAAACTGATATTTGAAATCAATACATATTCGTACTTCTTGATTTTTTCCTTAACCAAATCAATAATTTCAATATTTTTTATTGTATAGTTTTGACAAAATGTTTGCAGATATTTGATAGACCCTGTTTTTTCTGAGTTCAAGAACGATAATCAAATCGGAAAACTGTTTCCGATTTTGAAGTATGCAATTGAATAAATTCACATTAGATTATACATTTTCTATGAGATAACTGTCTATAAACACAAAAAGTATTTTTAATACATACAAAATTGGTGAATAAACTCCTCATCTTGACCTTATAATTATCCTAAAACCTTCCTCAAAAGCCAAATCCCAAATGGCGCCCATTTTGTAACAAAACAAAACAAAACTAATATCAAATCTACTAACGGAGAGGAATCCAATTTCTGGTCAAATTTTATAATGGCGGGTAACGTGTGTTCCGGATGTAATCCGGTACGATTTTTGATATTACGCGCTCCAAGGAACGGTAACTCATAAGAATATCAATTATTCGCCAAAGAGAAATATAAATTCATTGTTGAAAAATATAATTATCAAATTTTATGGAAAACTGTATATCTAAAAAAACAAGAGTTACGACTCGGTCACATTAGTGGTAATGGAGGAAAATTAGTTTCAATTTGCATGCGAAATACCTATTGATCTATAAACATGATCAATTTTCACTGCTATATTTCTTATATTTCTGTGAAAAATCTCCTTAAGTTGCTCAAAAATTCTATTTTGAAATGCAATTTCAAAATGTGATCGGATGTAGGATTTTAAAACCAAATCCGGAATTTCCAGATTATGTTGATGTTAAATTCTGGTCAATGACCAACAGAATCCGTGGCAGCAGTTTATGATTTTATTCATTAGTCTCTGTCAAACCTGTTTACCAGCGATTTACTTTTCAAAGCCTTCGCTTCAGATTTTCAGTTTGATGTGCAACACTTGTCATACATTTGTCATAGGAAGAATATTCATATTTTTGATTGATTAAGGTGGAAAATGTTAATTTGGAGATTTTTTACTATCAAAGGTCAGTTAATCTCATAAAACCATAATTTTGCCTGGTGTGAATCTCACCTGGGCTGTAATGGGACCAAGTCGTAACCCTAACAGGAAAGTAGTGGACTGATGGTTGCATTATCGTATCTAATTGGAAAAATGTACATGTACCAAGTATACAACCTTTGTAATTATAAGCCAAAATAATGTCCTGCGAAAAAGTGTCTTTCCTGTTATATATTTCATTGGAAAATCCAAGAGGACAATATTTCATGATCATCAATGCATTTTATTCCGTCCTCGGATTTTATCACAGGAAACGATTGTAATGATGTACTGGACAGACAATATTTCACAGTGGACTCTATCAGTTAACTACGTTTATACCTGTTGGCATTGAGATTGTACCACCCTGAAGCAATTCTGTGCAGCCTGAGGCGTAGCCTACAGGTAGAAACGTAGGTAACAGATTTATCCCCAGCTTTGTCTTTTATTACACAGAAGAAGCATATCAGTCAAAGTAAATGTGTACGAAATTTCAATGTCATCAATGTTGCACGATAAAACAAGTATGATAAATATGCAGTTTCCATGTCGAGGATGGTACCTTAGGGACCAACCTCAGACTTTGCTGTTTTTAAGCGATTTGATTTTGGTTAAGTGATTTCTTAGGGCTATACAGTTTTTTGTGCCAGATTTTATTTACTAACGTCATAGAAAATGTGATGTTAGCACAAAGGAATTCCATGGCACTGGCAAAGCAGCGTTCTTAACAACGATACCAGTGCATGGGTTTTGTACCAACGGACTATCATCCAATCAAAAGCCGACATTCATCACAAGCCAGGGATAATATTTATTCCTACACCTTCTCATTTTATCATGGGTTCCATTATATCATAGTATTTATGTTCATTTCAACTAAATTTTTAACTGTGCCATCACTGTTTCTACATAGCTACATACCACGATAATATGAGCTACCATTGTAACTGAAATATACAGATAAAATTACAAGTCCTATGTGATGGATATTTGGTGAATATTATAAAAGGTCCAACCTAAGGAAATTAATGGAAGGTTGTCAAGAAGAAAGAAAAGTCACATTTATCAGTTTGGGAATATCACAATTTATTCCATGGGAAATGTTGCATTTCACAAGTTCAGGACTGTCGCACCTAATTTACTTAGTAGAATAACCAAATGAAACCTAAATAATGTCGTCTGCTACATGTAATCTCATAGGATATTTTTGGATATGAAGATAAAGTTATGGAAATTTTTATATCAATACAGTAGATGGTATTCCAAAGTCAAGTATTTTTGAAATCCAGTGAATGAAAATGTTCGTCCTAAAAGAAACAAATTATTTAAGTATGGTTGTTATGTAGAATTCCAAAGAAAAGATAAAGAATCGGAAAGCCTATTGCACATCCACAGACTATGGGCAACAATTCAATCCTTAAATCCAAAACTGTGAGTGTAGTTTGGGTCAGATGCAACATGTTTCAAAATTGACATCTTGGGCCTCTCGTTTGCATCAGCACCAATATCAAAAAATCTGAAAGCTTATTGTGCATTTGCTGCATATGTGCAACAATTCTATAAAAAACCTTAATTCCAAAAATGTAGGAATAGTTTGTGTCAAATTGTTTCGGACAAACGGACTGACAGACAGACAGACTTTCTTTAGAAAGTGCAGGGATTATAAACAAAAATGAAGAAGAATACCACAAATTTATAGCACTTAGAGTGCAAATGCCCATACAAATTTGAGGTATCATCAGGTGCTTCGGAAGAGTAGTCATCATGGTCATGAACTGTTCCTTATGTGGCACCTGACTGTTAATGATAGGATCTTTCATGAGACCTGATCAAAGGTCAGAATATACATGTATCTTGCAAGAAATGTAAGAAATTACATCTATTTTCAAGTTGACTGCAATTTTGAATTTAACAAGTTGTTTCATGAAGAATGGATATAATGTGCCATTATCTTTTTTAGGAAACTGACAATTGATTCATTATGGATGTTATACTCAATGGTATTTTGACTTCAAACCATACAGATCAGTTAAAGAAACAGCTTATGCAAAAGATAGCAGATAAAGGGGCACAACCTCAAGCAGCAAGGACTATTAAATCTGTTTTTGAATTAACAGTGAACTGGTATCTGGATAATGATAGTGAGCTCGCCTCAACAGAGGGACTATCTATATTAAAATCATGGGCAAAGCATAATTTATCAACATTTGAACAGTTCTTTGACAGGGAGTATTTAGTTAGTCTCCTGTCAAAAAAATGTCAAAGGGAATGCAACGTCCCAGTCTTGATTAAGGAATGCCTGCATTTATTGCAGAGGTCTTCTACATTCTACAGCCATTTGAGAGTTGTTGAGGCAATGGCCATTAACTACATACAAGAACACCCATCAATGAGCTGTATAGTGAATTTTATCGATTTGCTCAAAACATACAAAGAGTGTATCCCTAAAGGCCATTTCACTTCCAAATTTTGTGTATCAGTAATACATGGTGTAGCTCTTACAAACCGTCCAGATGGCAAAACCAAAGTTATGGAGTATATTCAAGGTTCTGAGAACATTTTCAGATTTATAAATGCCCTTTGGAATCAGACAGATTCTGGAATTATATTGGAATCATTAAAAGCTATATTTGCAATAATTTCAAATCCAGATATAGAAATGTCATTTTGTTTAGGGGCAGTGGTTCAGCATATTCCAAAAGAAATGATAGACATTGTAGTCAAATTTGCAGTATACGATAGCAATGTTGAAGATGAAGTAATGACGAGGGCATTAAACAGAATAATAGAGTGGATTCAATGGCCAACTGCTGTTACTGTAGATAAATGGATAATTGGCTTCTTACGTAGTCTGGCAGCAGAGAAACGATACTCTATTCTTATTTCAGTAACAGAGAATAAAGTGGAACAGGTATGAAAATAAATCTATACAGTGTCATATACATTTTACAGCACTTCACATTTAAAACAACATTGTGTATCAAAAAACAGAATTTGTACAGTTCATGTGCCATCCAATGACATCCATAGAAAAACGTCAAAATGTTTGGAAGATTATAGTAAAATATAAGTACAACATTTTTTTCTTATACAATGTACTAAAGGATTGTTAATCTAATATATGAAGTGTACATACAAAATTGAAACAATACCATGGAAAATGTAGTTCAAATTATTAATAGAGTTATTAGAAATCATCTACTTGAATAATGAAATAGCTGTGGTTTGGCCATTTGATATTTTACCCCTAACATATGGCTTTGGATAAAATATTTTGCATGAAGGGCCAACCCAGGTAAAATCATATTATCTTTTAATTCATGCCTTAATGCATTATTTAAAATTTTTTAGGACAAGTATGGTAAATCTTTTACTGAAACATTATAATTATAAGGACAAAGCGAATAATGGTGTTACAGTTTTCCCTAAAGAATGAAACCTGTCAAATCTAACATATGAGTATTCTGTAATCTGTCTGATCCAATATAAATTTTTGATCTCAAAGACCGCTATAAAATGCATTTCTGACATTCTGTATAATCCAGCACAATAAATTTGATGGTCCTATAGAACTGAAATGCATTTATTAAGAATGACTTTAGGATCAAACTCAATTCTTTAAAAGACAAAAAAAAATCTTCTGATATTACGTGTAGAATATCATCTTGGAAAGAGATAAAAAATGTCAGTGAGGTCAAGTTCATCTTGCAATCCAAAAGAAACTTCATCTGAAACATGTACACAAGCATACTAACATGAAGATGCAAATCAACCATAATTAAGAAATACAAAAACAAAACAAAGCCAGAAAGCATGAAATTAAGTTAAGTTCATAAGTTGTTGTGGTGTCACAAGATTGATGATTTCAATGTTTGAAGGAAGCCATATAGCCTTTAATGTGAGCTGAAAAACACCTACATGTTAAAAAATATAAGGAGAAAAAAAAGCCAAGACACATTGTCAAATAAATTTCACCATACATTGTATGTCTTTGATTAAAAAAGTCCTTGATTAGTTATATTTGATAAAAATTAAAGGATTGAAATAATATTCTTATTTTTTGCAGTTAAGATTTTTAATAATTTTCAAAGTTGTTATAATTTTTTTATAAAATATTATAGGTATTCAAAGTGATGTATTTAGCTCAAGTACGTGAAGGTGCCTTGAATGTGTTAAGTCATATGTTACTAAGCTTTCAACATTCTCCAGAACCATTTCATAAGGTAGGTTCACAAAGCAATAAATAAGAATATCGAGAATGTAAAGGTTAATGCCGAGAATCAATTATTTTAATGTCATTGATATTTTATGTTTAACAGAAAATCTCTGCAAAAATGGGGCTTTAAAGTAGATCAACATTATTACCTGGCACCATTGATAACCACATATTTCAAAACATCAGACAGATGCAGAATTGACTAAATTTTCAAGCCAGTATGTTCTTTTCTCTGCTTTTTATACCCCCCGCAGACAAAGTTTGGGGGTATATAGGAATCACCCTGTCCGTCTGTCCGTCCGTCTGTCCACACTTCTCATAAGCGCAACTCCTCTTAAACCACTCAAAGGATTTTGATGAAACTTTACACAAAGGAAGGACACTATATGGAGATGTGCATGAAGGAATATAACTATTGTCCGAAACCAGGAAGGGGAGATAATTCGACTTTGACTTTTCATTGATTCCCTATTTATGGGTTACCTCGTAAGCGCAACTCCTCTTAAACCACTCGAAGGATTTTGATGAAATTTTACACAAAGGAAGGACACAATATGGAGATGTACATAAAGGAATATAATTATTGTCCGAAACCAGGAAGGGGAGATAATCCGACTTTGACTTTTCCTTGATTCCCTAATTATGGGTTACCTCGTAAGTGCAACTCCTCTTAAACCACTTGAAGGATTTTGATGAAACTTTACACAAAGGAAGGACAATATATGGAGATGTGCATGAAGGAATATAATTATTGTCCGAATCCAGGAAAGTTAGATAATCCGACTTTGACTTTTCATTGATTCCCTATTTATGGGTTACCTGGTAAGTGCAATTCCTCTTAAACCACTTAAAGGATTTTGATGAAACTTTACACAGAGGAAGGACACTATATGGAGATGTGCATGAAGAAATATAACTATTGTCCAAAACCAGGAAGGGGAGATAATTGGACTTTGACTTTTCGTTGATTCCCAATGTATGGGTTACCTCGTAAGCGCAACTCCTCTTAAACCACTTGAAAGTTAGAACACCATATGGAGATGTGCATGAAGGAATATAATTATTGTCAGAAACCAGGAAGGGGAGATAATTCGACTTTGAGTTTTCATTGATTTCCTTTGTATGGGAAGAACACTATATGTAGATGTGTAAAATGTCAAATAGGCTGAAACAGGTGAATTTTATTTTTGTCTGATTTAGACAGAGTGTTTTCATTGGAACCCTTGGGAAAAGTTTTTTCTTGAAGATTATATCATTGTGTCCATACTTGTATTGTGTCCACATCAACTTAATTTTGTGCTTACCATATCGATTCAGGGTTCATTTAGCGGGGGGTATCTTTGGCTGCCATTCGACGACAGCTCTTGGTCATAGTGATTTCATAATGGATTGGCAAACATCAATGTCATTTTTATATGCCCGTCGAAAGACGGATGTATTATGGTATACCCTCCGTCCGTCTGTCTGTTCGTCCCTCCGTCCGTCTGTTAACTTTTTGGTTTCAGGAGATTTTTTCTGTAACCACTTGACATATTGGTTTCATATTTGGTATATGAGTATATCTAGGTGAGATACAGATCAAGATTGAATTTGGTTCCGGTCGGTTGATTTTGTACAGAGTTATGGCCCTTGGACTTAATGAAATTTTGAAAAATATAGGTTTCTGGGTTTTTTCTGTAACCGCTAGACATATTGATTTCATATTTGGTATATAAGTATATCCAGGTGAGATACAGATCAAGTTTGAATTTGGTTGATTTTGTACAGAGTTATGGCCCCTTGACTTAGTGAAATTTTGAAAAATTAGGTTTCTGGAGTTTTTTCTGTAACAGCTCAACATTTTGATTTCATATTTGGTATGTGAGTATACCTAGGTGAGATACAGATCAAGTTGGAATTTTGTTTTTTTGGTCGGTTGATTTTGTGCAGAGTTATGCTCCTTACACTTGGTGAAATTTTGAAAATATAGGTTTCCGGAGTTTTTTCTGTAACCGCTTGACATTTTGATTTCATATAATTTGGTATGTTAGTATATCTAGGTGAGATACAGATCAGGATGGAATTTTGTTTTTTAGTTGGTTGATTTTGTGCAGAGTTATGGCCCTTACACTTTGAATAAGATAGGTTTTATTCTGTAACAGCTTGACATATTGGTTTGATATTTAGTATATGAGTGTATATAGTTGAGATACATATCAAGTTTTGGTTTAGTCCTGATTGGTTGATTGTGAATGGAGTTATGGTCCTTTGACTTAGTCAATTTTTGAAAACATTAGTTTCGACACCTTTTCTTTACAATGTGTTAATAGGTTGATTTGATATATAGTATATGATTGTTTATTTAAAAATTACTAATTAAGTTTAAATTAATAAATAAGTTTAAATTTGGTGCCTGTTGAATGATTTTTGTGGACTTTAATGGCCCCTGGACTTAATATTTTTTGAAAATTGAAAATAATTTTTTTTGCACCTTTCTATGCATTAACTTTACATATTAGTTTGATATTTGTTAAATGTTACATCTTGGTAAGGCACATATTCTGTTTGATTATTTTTCAATCAAAATTTTGTTGTGGTCAAACAATGCCATAAAGTTCGAGTTGACACTGGACGGGCGTATCATGCGTTCTTAGGGCAGCAGTTTTTTTAATTCATTTTGCTGTGAATTAGCTCCCATTTTACTGCACATATTTTCTTTTTGGTAAACTACATAAAACATCTCTCTCAATCAAATGGTGACATATATAGATTCTTCAGCTGCCTTCAGATGGTTGAAGCAGTTCTGAGAATCTTTGAATGCCACAGGTATTGACTATTATAATATTTTCAGTAATGTTTAGACCCATATTATAACAGGATCCCTTTGCAAAAAAGGATTTAACAGATTTCAATGTGTGACAGCCAAAAAATGCCCAAGTATTATAGGTGACATTACAAAATTCAGAAACGCTGTGATTACATGAAAGGGAGACTCCTTCTGGACACCCATATCAATTCAAATATCCCTGTAGCGAGAGAAGTCCAGTTGTTCCATTTAAAATTCTGAACATGCAGTATACATTGTTGGTATTATTTGGTGAGGTGCTTACTGGAGTGTAAACAGCTGTTCCTATGAGCCTCTTATTGATGTTACAATACATGTAATTAACCTACTACATTGGATCTTATTATTAACAGATGTCATAACATAGCTTTGTAGATATATCTGACAAAAAATAATTTGGGACAATTTTAAAAAAATGTGATTTTGTAGGAAATAACACTATGTTGAGACATTTGTTTATAATAATATTATCCAACACTATCTTTTTAGATTTTGCCACTTATTCCAAGGTTGATGACTATGCTATCAACAGAGGCAACACCAAACAGCCAACACTGTGCTATAAGACTAGCTCACCTTATTCATTGCTGCATGTACCATCATGCTGGGTACCCTGATCTTTATGACCCTATCTTAGAAGTTCTGAAGGTAAGCAAATTATGCATTTTCTACATTGAAACACAAGTATTTTGTATTTGCAAAATTGTTATAAATTTTATGGTCACTGTTCGTCTATGCCCAAAAATTTGAATTGAAATTTTAGGGTTTTACTTACAAATGATAGGAAAAATTACTTTTGGCAGGAATTATTAAAAGGGTATAATAATTCTTTTCTAAATATGCATTTCTTTTTAAATCATTTGCATATGAAAATTGTAGAACATTAATTTCTTTAATGACATCTACTGTACAGCTCATATGGAAAACGCAAAATCCTTGTTGTCATCACGGACAAATTTTGCCAAACGTGGAATTCCACCGCGATCTTGAACGTGGACAACCTAATTGAGAACGTGGACAAAATATTTACCTGTGTGGACCCCTCGTGACATCGTGTTGAACATGGAATCATCGCGGGTCAGCATCTAGAAATCATTGTGTTGTCGTGAAAATATAATTGAAAATATTGAGCTTAATGTCAACAAATGACCATTTTCCCCAAAATTATCATAATCAGAAAGTTTGACAGGTTGAAGTTATATAAATATAATTTTCTTTGACAACCAATGTTCCCATGCAGATCGTCAAGTTATTTTAGAATACGATATTTTCAAGCCTAAATTTTTTGTTTGTCTCGTTGGCGTTGCCGTGAAAATAAGCATGAATATTCTGTCAAACCACTGTTCTTTCAAATATTTTCAAGCGGAAATTTGCGTAGATGCAAATTAAAATAAAATATTCACTGTCAACAACAAGAATCCCTCGGCGTCGTCTAGTTGCGTAATTGTCACTTGTCAGGTCACAGATTTATAACTTTTATCAAAATATTCTTTCAAAAATTGTTGTCTATGAAATCTTTATCATAAATAGCTTAAAATTTAAAATAAAGCCTGGATATAGCACATAAGCAGGAGTGCTTTCGGAAGCCATTAGATTTTATATATAGTAGATAGGCACTAGGTAATTTTCTAAAAATAGAACAAAAACCGGCCAATGAAAAAAATCCATATCTCAGGTAATATGAATACAAATTAGGTAGAGGCGCTCTTTCAACAATTATTGAAGCATGCTTTTGATAACAAATACATACATATCTAGGAATGTTGAATGTTTTATTTATTTTTTTACATGCATTTGGTTTCCGTTTATAATGAACTACGATACGACTGGGACAAATAATGTTAGTCCCATGGTGTAAATATTCCTGGGTTTGTATGTTTGCAACGAAATCAAACATTTTAGTCCAAGGATGTAAATATTCCTCGATTTTTATGTTTGCAATGAAATCAAACATGTGTACATCTAATATTTCCTCGGTGTGGCCGCGATGGTTCCACGAGGATTCCGTTTTCAAAAATTTGTCCACTTTGGGTCACGTAATTTAAGGTGGAAGTCCGCTATCGTCCACCCTGCTACACGGACTTGGCTAATCAGTCCACGTCGCGAAAATCCACCCAAAAACAAGGACTTTGCGTTCATCCGTGTGAGCTGTACAGTATATGATATTTACTGATCAAATTATCTCCCTTGCATAATTTCTGTTTCCCTTTCAAACCAGCACCAGATTGGATCTTTTAAATGAAAGTGTTATAAAAGGGGTATTAAGGATTGGAAAATTTTAAATATTTTGATCTCACTTTAACTTTTATAATTGTTTTCTTAACTTTCAAAATGTATTAAACCTAACAGAACAAACAAATGGACAAAAAAAGAAGAACATTACCCTGCAGACACCTTCACTCTGTTTGACTTTTCATGTAGGATTTTCCACAGCCAGATGCTAATGAAATACAAGCAAAACTAGCAGAGAATAGATGGACTAGTCAGAAAGCGAGAAATAAGAATTATATTGTGAAGATTGCACAGAGGTCGGAGACAGGAAAAACTGGACTTCATAACCTTGGCAACACCTGTTTTATGAACAGTATAATACAGGCATTGTTTTTGGCAGATGGGTAGGTACTTTGTATGGTCCGCATGAGTCAGGCATGCACATTTTATACTAATCTATTTCAGAACCTGCAGATTTTAGGGGATTGCTGTATGTTGAAAAGTGAAAGAAAAAATGAACAATTAATTGCTTTCTTAATAAGAAATAGTAAGAATTGACCAATTGAAATTATAATTGGACAGTCATAGACAATGTTGAGATCTTAAGGTAGTGGCCACCTTTGATTGAAAGTAATTAGAATTTCATGAAGTGTTTTGAATTAGAAGACACAATGCAACTTTGACAATAAACAAGAAAAAGTAATAAGGTCGTCTGCTTGATTTTTAGATACAAGTTATCAAAAAATTGGCAGAAATGTCTGTTTTCTAGGTTTTTCATAGGTTTTGTGTAGAAATTTGTAAGTCTTGAAAACCGGAGTTAATAAGTAATGTCAGTTTGTTGAAATTGTGTCCAAAATTCCTTCAAAGTACAAACTTTCAGAATATAACATGAATTGTGGATATTTATGAGCAAAATATTTTCATGTGATGATATGGAAAACGACAGAGGAGTTCGTATATATGCCCAGATGTCAGAAATCAAAGTTGGCAACTACCTTAAGCCACAATAATTTGATGCACTGATGTGCACAATATATTATATCACAAATAAATATTCTTCTTTGAAATTTGATATAATAGTCAAGACACCACTCCATTCTAATTATTTGATATAACAAACAAAATTATAATATGAAGTTAGTAGTAATTATGGATTATAATCATATGTGTACTATATAAATAAATTTCTTCCTCTTGTTTTTACATATAAACAGCCAGGCAGATTTAATTTACAGGTGATGAACAATTCCAGTTATGTTTTTTATTGTCTTTTTATTTTTTAGATTTAGAAGATCAATTCTTTCCTGTCAGATCACACCAGAGAAAACTATAACCTCCAAACTTCAACAACTATTTGCTTATTTAAGTTATACACAGGTAATGTTAAGTTTAAACACTGAGTTTATACATAGACATGTTCAGTCCATACCTTTTCCCTAAAACAAACTGAAAAAAAAAAGTATATTTGTTGCATGCCTTGATTTTTTTGATCTTCCAAAATTTTCATAGATTACTTTTTCACTCCCCAGGTTGTTGCCTCAGTGGGTTTTTGCCATCACTTCTTGTCTGTCTGTCCACTGCTGTAAACTTTGCATTCAAAGATCTTCTCTGGAATTTCAAGGTTGATTACCGTTTTTTGGTGTGTATTAAACACATTGATGTATAAAACGCACCCCCTTTCTCAGAGGAAAAGAATCAGAAAAAATCTAGTTCGTGTGTAAAAAATGCACGTAAATTTTCAACATGTTCTGTCCGAAAAATGTCTAGTGACGCCGAGAGTTACCTTGTGGACTGAATTAAATGGAATACATGATGCTTTATTCACTTATATTTAGAGGAATAACTGAACCTGTATTTATTTAATGGTTTATTCCTACATTTTGGGAAATTTGCAAACAAAAAACATTGATTTTGTAAACACAGGAAGTTTATCTCCAAACGTAATTAAAAGTAAAAGGTGGTTACAGATACATAAATATTACGGTTTGCCTTTGGTAAATTTTTAAGTGATATTCCCTTATTGATCTTTATAATCGGTTTATGCATTAATTAACTTCATTTAAACTATCCTTTTTCATAAATATAATTTCAGTATGACTTGCAAGTATCGTGTATCCCTGAAAATCGGAAACGGCTTCACCTAATCAAAACAAATATGGCGGACACGATCGAGATGAAATTTTGGGTACCGGGAAATCTCTGAAAATGCATGTTGTATTCATAGAAAATAATACACATCTAATCATGATAAGCAAACTTTGTTATCATCAAACACAGGTTTGTATCTGGATCACAACAAGGATTTATACTTATTTCCAGTGTCATTTCCGGACTGAAGTTAAGTTAGTGGTGGTCAGAAAAAAATGGTCTTTTGAAGTTCGCATGTATAAAACACATCCCCTCTCACTAGGACCTTTCTGGGGGAAAATATTATAGTGTTATTAAATACCCATTTTATGACACCTTTATTAACTGATGACTTAAAATTTCAGTCATTATCTTGACCAATCTTAATTACAGGATGCAAATTTCGATATTACAAAGTCAAGATTTCTATTGAATTTTCAACTTGTAGTAGAAAAAAAATATTGAACTATCTTGTCGTTTACAAATCCCCTTGATCTGGTGTGGTGTCAGTCGTACAAGCTGAAACGGGATGCAGCTGACGAGTACGTACTATTTTTCTGCTGACAAGTACTACATATTTTACAAAAGGATATGGAGTAAATGAACATGAGACCATAACACATATGTTAACTCCAACTGCAATAATTTTAATGAGCTGTATGACCATTTCGGAAATTTATTCCTCATCAGCAGCACTAGAAATCCATAATTTCAAAAATGTTAAAATGCATAAAACCAAACGAAATCCGTATTATCAAATATAGCTAAGGACAAAACTACGATGGTGGGAGTTAATCCTTCGGTTTTAGAATTTACATAAATTTAGATAATCGTCATTGAACAAATATTATCTCATGTACAAGTACACCATATCTATAAGAAAAATAAAGAGCATACATCTCTACCACTGTATAGCACAGTGTTAATATTTGGAATGTTATCAAAGGAAATCTTCTGGGTTGTGCTGTGTTTATTTATTATTCTCGCTCTCAGTAATTAAAATCTATAGACAAAAAGAAAAAAAAAGTTAAAATATGCGAGAAAGACACAGAAAACAGAGTGTAACTAAACCAATATAGCCGATTCATTTATACAGGGCATTTGCCCTGTATTAATTTTAATACAGGGCATATGCCCTGTATACATTTCTATACAGGGCATTTGCCCTGTATAATTTCTATGTGTCAAAAACTTCCGGTTATATTAAATGGTCAAATCACACTGTATTTTAAGTCATCAGTTAATAAGTGCGTGTAATACACACCAAAAAACGGTAGAACCAAACTTGGTGACAGTATTCCTTGGGTGGTCGTGTTTAAAAGTTGTGTTTGGCAAGTCTCCACCTTGCCACTTGAGAATTTTGTAAAAGTGATAAGGAATAAACATTTTAAATACTTTGGAACTTTCTTTACATTTCAAATAACTATTTTGTAAAATTTCTTAATGAATGAAACCTAAATGAATGAGTATAAGAGAAAAATGGAGGAATAATACCACTAAGACACCTTAATCCAGAATCAATGTAAAATGAACAGAAAAACAACACAATAATTTCTTTAAATTGCAATATTTTCAAAATGTATCCTACAATTTTTCTATAAAAATGAAATAATCTTAAAGAATGAAATTCCCATTTAAATGATATAAATTTTGTATAGGGTCACCTAATTCATTTTGCTGATATAAATAGTTAATTATTGGACAGGTTTACCAAGAATGAATTACTATTGATAAAACCGGCTGTCAAAATAGCGGCATCATCAAAAAAAGTTATGATTTTAGGCTTTATTTGCACGTTGATCCCCTGTTCAGCGATATGTACCACTAAAACAAACTTGGTGACCATATAAAAAAATTGTATCAATTAAACGGAAATCTCTTTTGCAACAGCATATCAACTGTAAAGAAAAATTGTATGATACAGTTTGAAATAACAACAATTTAAAGTGAAGTTTCAAATTTTTTTACGTTCATTTTAAAGCAAATTTAAGTGTTCATCACTAGAGGCATTGATTTACATACCTCTTGCCATAAGGTCTTCTTCTCTAAAATGTCTGGTCCAGTTAAAAGTGAACCTTGTGGTAATGGTACAGTAGAACATTGATGGCTCTTACTGCAATAACCCTAACACCGTAGATGTCAAACCTTTTTTCTGGACCCTGTCTTCAAATTTAAACATAGTTCAATCTTGATAGCTCGAACATCCCTTATCTTAAACTGTTATTATTGGTCCGTCGGGTGTTGGATCCATTCAAAATCAACTGTTTTTAGATGGTGCCCCCTAAAAAATGTTTTTTGGTAGTTCTTAAGATATGACACTAAACCAATGAAACATAAAATGATGGTGCCCCCTAAAAAATGTTTTTTGGTAGTTCTTAAGATATGACACTAAACCAATGAAACATAAAATAAAATATGTCTGTTGGATTGTCTTAAGAAGCATGGCCCAGGTGAATGGAAAAGCTCTCGAGAGATCTTGTTTTTATAATCCTGAATCAGGATTTTTATTGCAATACCACACAAGTCACATATTTTCCAGTTACAAGAATCATCTAAGATTTTACAGTAATGCAAATAATATTTCAAATCATAGCCTTATGTATGATCTAAATCCAATATCAATATATGCTTATCTATGTCTGTTCAAGACTCAATAAGGAAGAAATATGCAATCACATCAATTACTGTTACTCTGATATAATCATTGTACCAAAAAATTTAAAACAAGAAACCCCTAACAATTTATGGGCCTTATCTAAGGACATTGTCTTATTGTTCATTAATTCTAATATGGCTCTCTTCTTTGGCTTTGGAAACAAAGCTATGTACTAATTCCAACAATATTTTTTAGCACATGCGTATATTTTTTTACAAAAGTTCATTCGTAATGTACAGTTTCACATTTTATTCACTTAATATTCATGTGTAAATAAAGTTTTAAATAATGAATACCTGAAAGCTGCATCAAGTAATGACAATAATAGAAATTTACAACAGTTACTGAATTTAAGACTCGGAACTGAAATTGACCTAACCATAACGAATGTGTTGTTGTTATGAAACGTTATCTATGTTGCATATCATGCTCTACAATTTAGATATAAAAATCTAATTTTTAACGTTAATAAATCATTAATATGAGTTTTACTCCTTTTCTTTTCTTTATTGGCTTCGAATATAAAATAACTAAGCAGTCATATAAATCAGAAATACAACCAGCTCACATTTATACCCGCTTTGATCTTTAAATATCCATATTTTATATTTTTACAATAGATTATTTGTATTAATTCATACGTTTATGAGCAACTTGTATTAATAAAATAATGAATATAGATTTCTCAATGTCCATTTTTGTGTGTTTGTATGCAGTTTTCAGACATTTTAATTCTAGTGTCAAACCCAATATTGCCCTCTAAGAGCCGCTTCGAATGTTCAAAACGCTTTTTAAATATATTAGAATCGAAATAAATTATTGCAATTGGGCTCTATGCGAATAAGAACATGGTCAGACCTTATATTTGTCTTCATTTTATACCTCGCTATCGCTCGGTATAAAATATTGACAAATATAAGGTCTGCCCATGTTCTAATTCGCATAGAGCCCGCTTGCAATAATCTATTTCTTAATTTGTCATATATTTAGTCAGTCTTTAAAAGATATCATTAATAGATATGAAGATCTGATATCTAAATATGGTGTTACTCGCAAACAGCTTATTACTAAGGGCATTTCTAATCCTCGTTTTTTTGCAGAAATGTTGTTAAAAAATGCCAAAAACTGATTAAAGATCCAGAAAAGCTGGGACGTAACTTACATTCTTACATAATAGGAGATATCAACAAGATACTCTGCTTGCATCTGTAAAATTAGCTTTGAGATCTAGTGACCTAAAAATTTTACACACACACTGGCCTATCACTGATACTGCCGATGTTTACTTAAATATATGATGATTCTTGACTAAAGCCTTTGGGAAGTTTTGAGTCTGATTTTTCTTCCGTAGTGCAACAGTGTTTTTCCTGCAGACTAGGCTCTTTGAGCTTGCTGGCAGTTTAGCGGCAAGCGTCCCTTGATCAATCTTTCAAAATTATGTATTATCATTTTCTCTCCTTTCAAGATTGTGGTCATGGAGTTAGTAGTCTACCTGTATTGGGTTTTATTTGTATGTTTAGGATACTATATGGAAACGGGACAGATAAAGGGAGGTTTGGGTACCCCTAAACTGGTTTAACCCTACCGCTGGCTTTTGCTAGTGTCGGTACCAAGTCTGGCTGTCCTGATTTCCTATCATTGTTTACGTTTTTCTTTTGTCTTATTTGTGTTTTTCCTGTTTAATTCCCTGACAGATTGTGGCATGTGACTGTAATTTTCAGCCATTGTAGATGTTTC